>JAGDQP010014196.1:0-45820 GCA_022664845.1 Lepisma saccharinum | reverse complement strand
TTTCTTAAATTATAACAAATTGAGCAGTGGTTGCCTACGACCTGAGTAAATTTCGTCAGTACCTTAACAGCACAAGGACAGTATATACTATCATATATAAAAGTAACAAGTATAAATATATAAGTAGAAAAGTACAAGTAGAAAAGTAACATGTATAAAACTTCTACATTCTCCCTACAGAAAGTATAATGAAAATTTAGTTGACCCGAACATGTAGTAGGTAAAACTTAGAAACAGCCACTAGTTTCAGGATCCTCCTTTCTTAAATTATAACAAATTGAGTACTGGTTGCCTACGACCTGAGTAAATTTCGTCAGTACCTTAACAGCACAAGGAAAGTATAAAGTATCATGTATAAAAGTAACAAGTATAAATATATAAGTATAAAAGTACAAGTAGAAAAGTAACATGTAAAAAACTTCTACATTCTCTCTACAGAAAGTATAATGAAAATTTAGTCCATGTTATCTCATTCTATATCTGGACTGCTGAAATGCATATTCGACGTTTTAGTTTTTAAGTTTGGATCCAAGGAAAATTAACTAAGAAAACAAACAACAAATCTCAAGGTTGTATTTTCGAATCCAGCCTGAGACAAGTACGAAAATTTTCAAGTATACATAAGAGCTAGAAAATAGATACTGTGTCATACAGTAACAATCCGGCAGACCGACTGCCAGTGTTTACACCGTAAATTTAAGTATTTTTTTTAGAATGTATTTTTCCATTGCGTATTACATAAGATATTTGTTTTGGAAGCTAATCATAGTTGACAATGCTGATTAATAAAGCAAATCATGTGTCGACTATAGTGTGTGACTGTTTTGTGATATTAAATAACAATACTTTTCTTTGCAGTGCTGGTTCCGCCAAGAAATCCTGCATAAATCCAGCTCACCGACATAGATAAATCCTGCAGTGTTGTTATATCTTTAAAAATATTTTATAAATATGCTGTGCTAAAGTAAATTAATTCAAATATTTTAATCATGCGTTCTTAAGTGTTTAATTACTGTTTACGTATGATACAAAATTGTATTTAACCTTGTAAATATGTTTTATTCTTAATAGTTTTTTACATTAATTTTTTATTAGTAAAATTACACAAAATAATTATTTCTACTCTGCTTCTTGATTTCTGATATCAAATTTGATATGTATTTATGAATACACCAGCAAAATAAAGTTTATTTTAAAAGGTAATCATATTCTAATTTCTTTATAATACCTAATTTGTCAAACATACTTCTATTAATTTGAAATAAAATACACATTACGTAAGAATAACGTTGTAGTAAGTAGAAAACAATTCATTCAAATACATTATTTAGGAGGAACTTCCTGTTGTATATAAGAAGCTTCTTCCAACATTTTGAACATGATCCTTTCTGTAATATTTCTCAGTGGATACTTCATTTGAAATGTCCTCGTTTTCTAAAGTACCACCTCTAGCGACCTCCGATTGGCTTGTTCTCAAAGCGAATCCTGTATCAACTTCTAATCTCAACATTTATCTTAAGGATCTCGTGAAATTACACAGAAGTAAAATATTTAAACAGTTTAATTAAGAATATTATAAAAATAATATGCTTGAAGACGGTCCAATTGTTGACAGTATAGCTCCGAGTTTAGGGTTTGGCCGTAGGGAAGCAGCTCATAGTAGATAATTCCCTGCCAATCCCACCAAACACTCAGCAAAACCTTCCTGTCCGTCAATCCTGGCTTAGGCACCGTTTTCGCCGGCGCACCGCGCTTCGACCACGACCGTTTTCGCGTGACGTTGTCGTAAGTGATCCACTGTTCATCACCAGTCACCAACCGCTTCAGAAATGGGCCACTTTTGTTACAATTCAGCAGCGATTCGCAGATGGAAATTCGGTTCATGTTTTTTTTTGCGTTAACTCGTGTGGCACCCATACATCAAGCTTCTTTGTGTATCCAGCCTTATGCAAATGGTTCCACACGGTTTTTTGTGCAATGATTAGCTCTTGGGCAATCGAAACAGTGCTTACATGACGGTCGGACGCGACAATGTCCATGATTTTATCGACATTTTCGACACTTGGCCTTCCAGTGCGTGGTACATCTTTGACGTCAAAATTACCTGCACGGAATCGACGAAACCAAAATTGCGCGTGATTGGCTATTACAGTATCAGGACCATAAACACTATTCACATTTGCAGCCGCCTGGCTTGCGTTTTCGCCTTTATCGAAGAAAAACTGTAAAATATAGCGTATTTTCTGTTTGCTAGTGTCCATTTTGACGCGCGCTCACACAACACTGGGTCAACTCATCACAACTATCTGAACAGTGTTTGTAGTACGCAATCTCATCGTTTGAACGCCATCTCGTTGAACCCGATCGGACTTATACAACGCGAGCTACAGATCACTGAAGCCATCTATTGGCAAAATAATGGATTACTTTTTACTACACCAGATATAAAAGTTTGCCAGTCACTAATTAAAAAAACGTTAGTTAAATTTTTCACTACATTTAGACTTGATGAACTGCATTAGTTTCACAGTTCTACAGAACAAATAAACTTGGGTTCTTACCAGCAGAATTGAGTTAGTTAGACCATACAAAGGTTTTGAAACATCGTTGTGGTTTATGTTGCAAAAACAATGCACAAACGTAAGGAATAAACGTCTCCCCGCTGGTTAATGTTAAATAGTGCTAGTTTTGGCATACAATAATGGTGTACGTTTTATTGCGAAACGACAAAATCGGACAATTTCCATTAAAAATGAAATATTAATGATTAGCATCTTCATTCTTTAGTTATTTGAAAGTGTTCCAAAAACTTGGCATCAAGTTAGCTGGGAGATTCTCAAAATTTACAACGCCGTTCGTTTACCAAAAATCGATAGTAGAAGGATGCGTTAATGTACATATGTAATAAAAACCGTTATATTAATAAAGGTTCATCAGAGATTAATTTAAAATGTCTCTACATTTTTCAGTGTCATCATTTACTCTACTTAGCAGTATTAATCTCGCAATGCATGTGACATAGTCAGGCAATTTCCTGCACAATCAAGGTTCTAAAGGTTTGCTGCTTCACACTTTAATCACCTGAAACTGTCCATGACAATATGACGTAAGGTTTGTTGATATATTTTAAAACTTTTTAATGTTGTTTCTTTCGAAGCAATAAAACTTCGATATTATGTAATACAATCATAATTATTCGAAGGATGATAATATTAAACAGTTACCTTAAAGTAAGCACTTTAAAAAAAACTTGAATTACGACGTAAATTACACAGCACAAATTATCAAGTCTACGGATTTTTCAATATAATCGACGGTATAACGATTTCCATACTTAAATGTCATCCATTCTAATTTTCCGTAAATATTTAAGTTTAGTATACTCTATTTTGGTTCTTGAGATTGAAAAATCAATGTGCAAGAACTAGTCTGAGGCACCTAAAAAGCGGAAGGTTTCCCCAACCCATTAATTTTAGTAAATAAACAACGCGGAATCCGAAAATCGTATTAATTCTTTCATCCGATGTGTGGTTTAGCTTCCAGAGCAAAAAAGAAGTTTAAAAAAATCAAGGGGGTGCATGTGCTACGGCTGAAATAAGTTTCTGACTTAAGGCGGGTGTTCTTAACTTTGAGTACGTTGCTTCAGCCTCCTACGAGTTAGCCCATTCACTTTCAATGGACTAAGGGTAAATTCTACACTCGAACGCTAAGCTTCTAGTCAGCGCTAAGTTTATGCCAACTCACATTTTGCGTACTTTCATTGGCCAAAATCAGACTTGGCCTCAACTTAGCTCTGACTAGAAGTTAGTGGTCGATTATAGAATTGACTCTAATACATCTTTTTCTGCCGGTGAGAGGCTAATCTTTAGTAAACTTGTATAACGCTGCTAATTACATTGCATAAATTAAGACAGAAGTAGACATTTCGGCACAAATGTAGCACAAAGGGTTGACATGTTTAACTGTTCGCCTGTTGGGCCATCAGCTTATGTAATGACCAATTTGTCCTATCCAAGTACCATATTGCCGTAAATTTCGTTATACAAACGACTAAACTGGGGTACTTTCCGGCACAAACTTAGCAGAAACAATGTACGTGACACAAAGTTTTTGACGTTCTGAAACAGTCGCTACTGGATGCATTTTAAAGTGGAATAATACAGTTAATTTCACTGAACGCCCTATTAAACTCAGGCATTTTCCAGCTCTAAAGTAGCACAAACAATTGTGCCGTTCCAAAGAAAATTGGTCAATTTTCCGATTATGAAGTAAGGTAATATTATTTTTCAACAAGAGTCGTCTCTGGCGAAGGACTTTCCAAATACCTAAATTGTAAGTTGCGAATCTCTATGAATATAACAGTTTATATAACATGTGTGCTTTAACAAGAATACTGAAAAACACAAAATTGAAAATATCCGCTGAAAGAAATGTCAATTGTAGAGTAATGAGAATTAACATATTCCCGGACTGTACTGACTTTACTTATTTTTGGCTTCGTTCCGAATGTCAGTTTAAGGCCCATAGATAATCATTGCCTGATTAAACGCATATTGGAGAGTATTAAGAACAACGTATACTTGACAGGAATTCAAAGACTTTCCAAATATGTTCTGAAAGTCATCAAGGCTTTGAAGCATGTATAAAACTGGAGTTACTAAGTACAGCTAGTGGGGAATAAATATATCCCTATTTTTAAAACTATATCCTGAATGAACTAATCAACGTAGGAAAATGAAATGCGTACCTACTTGTTAAGGAAGGAATGACTTTCACTGGCAAGCAATACGATTTTCAGTACATCATCATTTTTACAGCAATTTTAAGTGGCTAAATCCTTGTATTTAACATTTTGAGACCGTTTTTCGACAGTATTTACAAATTTAAACATCATATCTCATGTCGTGAGGGATCACTTTCAAAATAGCAGTCACCATTTCTTGAGCACTCTCACAGCCTTTAAGAGCAATTGTGACATGAACTAGGTATCACTCTTCAGTGAATAGCAGGAATCTCTTGGGTGACGACTTGCTTCAACTCTGGTAGTATTCAAGATTTTCGGATGAAAACTTTCCTCTTTAAGTAACCCCCACAAGAAATGGTTACACACTGACAGATTTGGATAACGAGTAGGCCAAAGAACATATACCTTCCATGTGTGCTAAAACAGATTCCTCATTTTTCAACAAAGATTCAACAGTAAAAGAACGGTGAAACGGTGTCCATTCCTCCATTGTAACTGACCGATTTATAGGAAGTTTGTCCCAAGGCGCAGTTGAACAACGTGGGTGGTGAGATGGGAAGGATAATCCACAACCAATGTCAAATTGCACGTGGGGCGAACCGTATGAAATCTTACGATCATTGATATTGCGATCTTTGTAAATTTACAACTCTTGTTAATACTGTCCGAAAACGGCCAAAAGGTGTTATATTGAGTGACTTTGCCACTATAAATTGCAGTAAAAATGATAGTGTACTGAAACTATGATTGCTTATTAGCTAATTGTATTATTTACTTTATAAGTAAGAGTGTATTTCATTTTCCTCTGTTTCTTAGTTCTTTTAGGATACATTTTTCAAAATGGGGAGATATTTATGCTGCACCCTTTACTTTAAACACTAAAAATCACAATGCAGCACCATTTACGAAAATATTTTAAACGATTCATCTCAGATGTTCTTGGCTCCACTTTTGATATGCTAATATTTTACGATCAACCTAGAGTAAAGCAAGTTAGACGGGTCCTATTTGAAAGACTATACGCATGTGTTAAAACCTGACTTTGACAGCAAGCATCCCATTTAGACAATCAATTTTCCGTTGGAAATATTACGTCGACAATTTTTCAGTTATACCACAACCACTTTTCTAGCCCTAGTAGTCTCAAAGTTATAAACAATCCCTGTCTCCGGAACTGCTTCTTCAATGTGTATGGCTATACAGGTTTCCTGAGTTGATAATTACCCCTATCTCCGGCACAATATTTGCGATCTAGACGAACCATTTAACTTCTACTTCTGCTACCTTTCCAACGACACTTCAACAACCTTCCTACACCTAGTAATTTAAAAGCTGTAAATCTCCGATATTCAGAAACGGTCTCCGCTATTTGGATGAATGAGAGGTGTTTGAACTCGTCTTGCCAAAAAAAATTTTACTACATCTCAACCACCTTCCAAGCACTAGTAGTCCTAAATATACATTTCCCCTATTTTAGACACCGCACTGGAATATGTGTTATCTATACGGGATTAATCTATTTTCACTATGATATTTCAAACGTCTCCTCAACCACCTTCCTAACCCTAGCTGTTTCTGATTTGAAAGTTGTCTCAGGACAGACGGACAGCGTGGTTGAAGGTCTTCACAGTATGTGCTGCTGAAATCTAAAATGAAATTCAGTACTTAAAAATTATATTAACTTAATGTAGAAAAGATTTCGGTGTTCTCAACCAAGAACTGTCTGTCTTATCTTTGATACTGCAAACTCATGAAATAGCAACTTATAGACTTCGTAAAGATGATGCATATTAAAGGCGGAAACATAATAATGAAAATATATTTAACTTTTCCTCTGCAATGTTTACCTTAGTAGAACAATGCCATTCACATTTAAAAAGAGAGATAACTTTGATTATTATGGTTGATGTCTTTCAATGCAGTCTGTTTCATGTAGCGTTCAACATTGGCACAGAAAAACAATGAAGTTCCTTGTCATATTCTTACTTGAGGTAATTTCTAAGTTTCTTTATATCTTATCACACCTGTTGTTGGTCAAATAAAACTTAAATATATTTGTGTATCCTTTATCATCTAAGATAAATGGTTTTCTAAAATGCAAGAATATTTGTATATTCCTATTACAAAGAGAGGTTCACGTATTGGAAGTTTAATTTGACAGCAGTCTTCGTGTGGTGGAAGTTTACCGTTTAAGTAGAGTTCAAACTTGATCCATTTTGATTAGCGGGTACGAAACTTGACCATTGTCCCCCGGTCTTAACACAACGACTGTGTTTTGTTTCGATTTGGCCTGTACTTTTTCCTGTGTCTTAAATGAGTCAATAATTTACTTATTTTTTAGATTCACTTTCTTTTCAGAATACCCTTTCCGAGGGGAGAGTTATTTGAACATCCCCGGGGATATTTTTGTTCTTTCAGGGGATGTATAACACATTTTCCATGTTTAGCTTATGAAACAAAGGCTCTTCCACTAAGGTGGAATAAAAGTAGGTTTGCCCTCTTTTTTTTACGTCAATTATTCATATTTAAGTGGAGTTAAAGATAAAATAACTTTCGTGACTTTCGTTAACTTGGTTTGCTTCGTACTTCAATAATGAATTTCAGTAGCCTTGAAGTAGTGTTAACAATAACTTCGAAACAGTCTGGAAACTTTCTGGACATTATTCTGTCGCAACTGTGTTTTGACATAACTTCGAAGAACATTTCCTTAAGGGGAATGATGTTAATTATTAAACTACCAAACAAATTTAGTTTATTTGAATACCCAACATAAAACGAAAAAAGCAAAAAAATCACTAAGGTTCCGCATTGAAGTAAAGAATCAGGTTCATTTAATTATTTATATGGACTTATAGATGATCTGGCCAGATAGGTTTATTTATGTGTATTTAGAGAGAATTTACACTAACTAGTGGCTTGAGACTGGAATAAGGAAAACTATAACGAAGAAAAGTTTATACTACGTTACACGGTACGCAGAAATATATGGCTGAGTTAATTGAACAAGTTTTGGTGTGTCAGGACGACAACCAGTTATTTTAATGCTTAAAAAGCAAAATAAATAGTGTTGATTTTGATGATAAAACATAATTGATGTGTCGTCTTTGTTGATTGAACACAGTGGAGGCTATCATAGTGTTGAGTAACGGAAATCAAATACAAAATTGTATTATTTTAACACGGAAAGACGATGTTTGGCCTAGCATAACGAAAAACATTGAATTAAGGCAACCATTGTTAGATGTATATAACCCTATTACCAGTTTTGGTATCGCAAGAAGCCCACAAAAGACTTACAACAGGATGTTAGTGTATTTTTCTGCAGTCAGAGCACAACTTGTGTGCTCCATTTGTTACGAAGTATAAAAACGTATGTCCATTGATCTCCCTCTATGTATTGTCTTTTGTAAATTACTGAATGTAGTATGTTCCATATTTTATATTACTTTAAACCTCAAACGTACGATTCAAATCTGTATAAAACATTGTATTTCACTTTGGGCGAAAAAGCATTAATGTCTCTAAAGTATTTTGTAGCTTGTAAGAGCCAAGAGGTTCCAAACGCTGATGAATCAGCAGTTAACCAAGAAGAGCAAAATCAGGCAAAAGATGTTATGAGTAAGTAAATGTTCATAGTACATTTGAATTGCTGGAAATCACGTTTTTACATAATATAATGTGTTTATAAATGGTTCTGTATAAATATGTACAGTAATTTACTTTTCAGTGCATCGTCCATGTAATGCCAACACTATGAATGTGCTTAATTTTACTTCTGATATAACAGGTGCATTCCTGGTTCTGGTAATGTACGTTTCCATGTTAAAGCCTTGTACGTCTTTCAAGAATTGTAAACAAATGCAAAAGGAGTGATCATAGCATGTTCTTGATATCAGTACAGTAATCAGTGAATCCACAGTACTAAAAAACTGCAGATACCTTAAACTGTTAGTATTTGCACTTTCGAGGTTATGGCATTGCATTGACGATATACGTACACTCCTAGTGACTTAAAATTTTAATGTTATTTTATAACATATTACTTTACAATTAATTAATGTGGCGATCACGTGTAATAAGGAAACGTCTACACGGTAATCAATCTTTTGCCATACCCAATGCAGTATATGATGTTTAATCGTGATATCTTCTTCTACTGTCTGTTTTGGGTTCCCTGACGTCACATGGTAAAGGTAATTCACTAATGCTACCTCGAGAAACCTTCACAAAGGGAAACGACACTGACTTAAATCTGGAAAAATCAGAGGCCGTTTGCAAGCCTATTACAATAATGTTATGCTAAACAGCGGTAAAGGTTAATGAATGATGGAGCTACACACACAGCAAGTAAAACTGGAAGAGTTTTCTGTTTTTCACTCCACATTGTGTAAATAAAATAATACCTTCTTACTGTGTGTGTATTACTTGTTTAAAATGTTCGCACTATTTATAGGCAGGCTGCTTGAAGTATCCTTACACTTACGATTTTTTTTCTATTATGTTGTACAAAGAAGGAGACATATTTATTAAAAGATCTTATTTTAATATAGGTTTTCCTCAGTCATATAAGACAAATGACGCGGTACTACCTGGGCCGCTGTCAACTACAATCTACCATCTTCTTTCACTCCGGATCTTGGTCTGAGATTTCTAAAGTTCATAAATAAATTCAAAGTAAACATCTGGTAGCCAATTTTTAGGTCATTCAACAGAATATCTATAAGTATAATCATGAATAAAGTCTGTCTGTTTAATACAAAGAAATTTGTTTAGTTTAAAGGTAAAATATTTCAAAGATCAAAACCATTTTATACTTTATATATAAGGTTATTTTTCGGGATCTAAACCAAAAATTATGTTTAAGAACATTTTAAAAAAATCATTTTTATTTCTAAGAATATTCGAATTGGGTATAAAATAACAAGATATTAAAAATATAGGAAAAAGCTTATGAACGTTTCAGTCTAATTGCAAAATTATTTCATACAATCGAATGTAAAATGTATGCAAGGAGATAGTAATATAATCTTTATTGACAGTCGCCTCTGACTCTGGACACTTCATCAGCTTTCCCCTTTTGGAATACTGGGTATACGTTATAGAGTAGCACGTAAATACTTGGATACTTCTTGGATATTTAAACGATGCATTTCAGTTTGGATATTATAAATAATATTTATACTGAATTGTTTTATAATATATGGTATCATTATGTTTCACGCAATTTAAATCGATTCTTCTATTCAGGGTTGCACACCTTTCTCTTCCGTTAGTTAAAAAGCAACTCATCAAGGAAAAAATATCTGCAAGAGCAATTTTATTGTAGAGTTTGGAAACGTATACAATGGTAAACTCGGACTGGATGAACTAGTAAAAATGTTTTGTAGTTTTGTAAGTGAAACACTTTTACTGTTGCAAATATAATTCCATACAGTTGTGAAGATATAGGATGTACATTAAAAGATAGTATTTACTTTCCATAACAGACAGTATTTATCTTTTAAAATCAACTCTCCAAAGATAATATTTTGATAATATTATTATTATTATTAGTAGTAGTAGTAGTAGCATTTATTAATATTATTATTATTAGTAGTAGTAGTACGATCTTCATAATGCTCATTGACAAACTATATCATTATTTTTTCAATTGTGTATACTCCAAGAAACTAATCATATAATTTTACAAATGTACATATTCTGTGAGGTACAATCAAATACAATTGAATATCTACACGGAAATTAATGTCTTCTGAATTGCAATATAAAATGAACTATTTATTGTGATATATTATGAAGAAATAAATCAACACTTCTGTTAATAATCTTAAGTGAGTTATCAAGATATCTCATTAAACGCATAATACAAATTTTATCTCAACTTTAACGGAATATATTTTATAAACAGATCCCAATCCGGAGGTACCTCCTGTTCAGACCCAATCAGATGTGACAGGTAAGTATTGTAGATAAGTAATGTGTTCGAGTTTTGCTAAAATGATTTACTAGTCATTAGTGTAATACGTAATTCAAATAAAGAAATACATTTTAAATAAGAGGCAAAACGAAAAAATCTCTTCAGGGATGCTCAACTAAGTACTCAGAATGACCTCCATCGCTCCCGCTACTTGTAGTTCTTTCAATCTCTAGCTTTGATTTGAAGTTTAATGATAAACGCCTCTATTAGCAACTCCACGTTTAATACTTATAACGCATAAATTGAATTTATATCGACGTTTGTATCAACACTCAATAGCAAACAATTTTGCGATATTCCCGATATCTGAAAATGATGTCGAACAATATCGCAGATCGATAATCATCGCTATACAAAAGCACAATTTATCATTGAGAGAACTTTACTATTTAAAAAACTGAATCACGCAGAGCTTTACAATAATTTTTAGAAAAAGAAAACGTGATCTTGATTACATTTTGTATCTATTTCATTAAGCGTTTCATTCTCTCGTCTTAATGCATAGTTTAAAATTTTCTCACTTCTTCGCGACTGGAATCGAGCCTTCATCCTTCTGAATAATTATCCGTCATTTAGTAACGATCCGTCAACGTATCGACTTCCAAACACTGAAACTTAATAAATGGTAAATAAAATCATTAAGTGGTGAATAAAGCAATAAGTGTTTATCATGAATGAAACATGTAAAGAAAAAAATGTGAATTTCGGCTACAAATTACAAACTACCTAAGTCTACGTTAGTGTCGAAAACAGGACTGAAACTAGTCATTATTGGTGTCATATACTTGTCAGCGTACAGGTAATACCAGCAGTTTGTTCTTCAAAGATTATTTTTGGAAGTTTATCAGATAATGTGGTACTATCATTTTGCTAAATCGAAACTTGTTTATTTATCCTCGCAGTTATTTATAAAATCAAGCATCGTAATTGAAATCTTGCAGTGAATATTGACATATTCTACACTAATACTACCAACAAAATTATTTTACACTCTAAATCCAAAGTATGAGAAACACTACTAAATACCACTAAAGATAGAGCAAAAAGTAATAACTTGTAACTTTAGACACACAAAGAATACAGGTATGGCAATACTGTAGTTAAGGATTCTATGTAACATAATCGGATTCACGAAATTTGTTAACAATTATTATGCAGTGCTAAACAAGTGAAGGATCTAAATTTACAATTATCATACACAGGACTATTTACATATAACGCAAATCTACATCATACATATATCATTCAAAAATTATACTTTTATACATTACATGTACTATCTTTCAAGAAAGTAAATCCCACCTGTTCCAACTATGAAAAAATTTCCAATGCACATGCACACGTGTAGTGCACATGAAAACTTTCAACTACTTGTACTCAGATTCTTTGAATGATGTGTTTTGTTTGTATATTCCAGAATACTTATCATACGTAGCAGACATAGTAATAAAGTTAATATATAGAAAAGACATTCTATTCGTAAATAATAAAACATAAACACACTCAGTACGTAAAAATTAACGGGTAACTGATATGAGAAAAATGGATTCAATATGTTTACCATAGTGTAGTGGTTAGCGAGCTAGCTTTCTACGCAGAAGGTCATGAGTTCAAATCCCCGCGTTTCTCTTTACTTTCTTTTTAAGCGAACAAATTTAGACAATCACATTTGTTCTTCACCCATAACTAACCATTCTATTTGCGATTACAGTGAAATATATTTTTAGTTTGTGAATTAACAGCTTTAACTCGACAATATTATTCATAATGCTTCGAAGTTTTTAGGAAAATTCAAATTGGCCTTAGTGACTTCTATATTACGGTCAATCATGTATTAATTTTTTATTTATGAAACATAAATTTAAGGCAGCTGAAGAAACGACGATTTACACAGTAAAACAGTCTAACCCGTAAGTTGAATAAAATGCTAACGCATTTTACAATGAAGAGAAGAAGCATATAACTCGTTCTTTCACTCGCATCTCCCAAATCAATTTTGACAATTTTTTACTAGATTGCTCTGTCTTTAGCATAGATTTGCACTCGTCCGAACTACAAAAGCAATCTAGGTTCGAATTTTTTGAATGGAGAGTAGTTTCGAATTATAATTTTGGTATTTCGTTTCTGTGCCATTCCTTCTCGCATTATAATGGTTTTACATTTTCATTTCATTTTGTGTATTTTATTTTCATTTTCTGTTGCTAGAGGTAAAAATCAGCAATTTGCTTGCCTGCGAATAGGCAATATATGAAACAGGAAGCTCTCACGTGTCCAACATATTTCTCAAGTATTCAACAAATCTTGCGTATTAAGCCCGTGAATCAGTTGCGGGACTACCTGTTAAGAGCATCAAGCTGATATTTCAGGTGGGATTAGGCGTAAACTACGTAATTGCTTAACTAAGAAGATAGTCTTAAACACAACGTTCACATCATTTATAATAGAACATATTTTATTATATGGACGACGCTAAAGCAAGTTAGTACGAAATATTTATTTCGCCAATGCGAACATAAAGGAAAGATATCATGTAATGAAAAATTAACAGGAAATATTTCTAGGGTGATTTATTTATCAATTTTGATATAGTTATTCTTAATTTCGAAAGAAATTGTTTAAAAGAAAATGCAAGTTTATAGTTCTAGGTCCCCTAAACCGCTTTACTTAAAAACGTGGATTATAGAATTCAAATTTTATTTAAGTCCTTCAGGTAACTTTGACTCAAGCTACATGTAATATCTAAGAGTATTACAAATACAGCGCTGGCCTGAGAAATTTGACCAGAATTCTGATTAAGCCTTAGCATACAAATGTTAGCTTTCTCAAATACGAACTTTACTTAAATAAAAAAATGAAAGAATTTTGCAAGTGTTAGAACTAAATAAATTTGTAACAGTAATATTTGCATTTCAGCTTAATAATAAAAATCCAGAAAATGAGTTAGAAACAGGTATTAAATTTCAGCAAGAAATATTTTATAAAAACTTAAACGATGGGTAACAAATTACAAGTAAACGAACAGACAAAACTCCTTATGCACTGTTCATTTACCCTTTGTGTCTGTTCCATGTATATAGAAGTCACATTCTTGAATGACATAGTTATAAATGAATTCATGAAAGTCAAGTATTTTTAATATGCGTTCTAAACACACAAGTTTATATAAATGGTTTGTAGTCAGCGATTCCGCCATAATTTTCATTTTGGGTAGGGGTGTAAAGTAAAAATTGGGAGATTGTAAGTGGAGTTTAGCATGGTCTCTACTGATTTTTGGCCGAGAATTTGGGAGGTGACACTTCCACGGCAAGAGGAGTCTGGCGGAATCAGTGTTCGGAGTCTACGTTAAACTGTAGGCCTCTCTACCCAAATGAAGACAATGACAACAGCTATTGTTTTACTCCCAGCTTATATATATATATATATATATATTCACAACCATATTCAATTAACTACTGGATGAGGCCTCTACCGTAGGGAAGTGTTTATCTGCTGGTCCCGCGCTGACCAGACGTGTTGGGAGAGGAGAACCGAAGCCCTCAACTGTGATAGCCACTGTCTTTTATTCAGAGCACTCCCCAATTGCATCACGTTGCTGGATGGGCACCGTTCCAGACCCTCTTTCTTTGAAAAAAGTCCCTTGGCAGAGCCGACAATCGAAACTGGAACCCCACGATCAGCAGTCGGAGTGTGTGTATGTAAGTGTGAAAAAATAAATGTGAGAAAGAATTTTAAAGTATAATTTTAAAACTGAAGTCCAGTGATCGATTTATGCAATTAATACAGAGGGGAAAGGATATTTCAAACACATTAGAATACCGTATTTGGCACCTTTGCCTAGGGGCAGATTTCGAAACGCAGAGCTAAGGATGATATTTCCAGAGAGGGGGAAATCCCAACCATTCGCCCTACAAATCGCACACTAAACTGCTCTATAATATAAAAACAGGATAATTTAATGACACCTGCGGACTAGGTTGCTCTGATAAATACTTAGTTAAACTTTATTTTTATATGGGCCAGTCTAGAAACGTTGGATTGCGGCCCGTCACGATTCGCCTTTAGCTATTAAAATCCATAATCATGCATGGACTCGAACCCGGTACCTTCGAGCCGAAGGCCTACTGCCGCAGATCGCTCGGCCACCCGGCCGACACTAGGTAGCTTTGAATTCAGCTATAATAAAACACGTGACTCTAAAGAAACTTCGTATTGGCATTTAACATGCTATTAACTATATTTATGCAAAGTGAGTCATGAATTTGGGATTACACCTGCAGAATTTTAAACCGTATCAGAGCCACTTTATACTTTATAAATCGACTTAAGATTGTCTACATCTTTGATAACTGAATAATTTTCTGGAAGTTTTGTATGGTTTTGAAAAGCAAGTTTACTTGCTTATTTAAATTTATTTTATTTTAAAAGTCTTTGGCTACATCTGGCGCACATTGGATTTTTTTAAATGAAAATGTTTCGGGTTATGGTCATCTTGATTTTCAGAATTCACTTTTTAAACATCCTTAACAAATGTAAGCGCTGTTTAGAGACTCTAGATAAGAATCCTAACGATTTTTCATATAAAGACGTTTTGGACTATAGCCATGTTCGATAATGTAATTCAAAAATGTATTTCATAGTCGAACTCAGGGAACTTTGGCATTTTAAAATACAAAATTTCATTAAATCAAATATTTTAAAATCTGTTTTCTCAGGTTTCCGCCATGAGGGACTTCCGATACGTAATTTTTCAGTTCAGAATCATACTGAGCGATGATAGGAACCCTGAGATACCAAATTTAAAGAAAATTAAATGGGATTTAAAATTAAAATATATCGTGTTGCTCCCGTCTTAATTTCGAGAATTATTTCTTTTTATTTAAATATCGATTGGAGTTCCTATATATTAAATTGCACTCAAATTTTACAGGTTTCAAAATAGGCACTGTTTATTCCAGGCATGTTTTCGGGGGAGCTTTTTCCCCTTGGGTTTTCAACAGCCTCCCGAAATAATTAGTTTCAACTCTTGTATTACTCATGCGTATCCTGAAATATTAATATAATAGCACTTTCTATAAATACTGTTCATGTTAGTTTGAGGTTAACTAAAAGAATATGACATATTCTTAAGTAAAATTATTATTATATTTTATTTTATTTTTTGGTATTTTATATTTTGGACGCGCCTAGAACAACGACGGTTTCCCGTCGTTGCTTTAAGCTATTAACATCGAAGGTTAATTTGCAAGAGCAAAGACGGGACGGCACAAAACTTTGCGTCAATAGAAATTTTGAGTAAACTTTTGCATATGCCCACCGCTAACGGGGGGCGCGGCTAACACCACCAATCTCCCTTCGGACGAACTCTCCCCCCTTGCACACCTCGCTGTCGTTCAGTGTGCATCCTGCCCTGGTGGGTTTACATACATCCTAGTTTTTAGTGGCCTCTTTTAAAATAGTAAATCACAAATTTCATTAAATTTCCTTTTTTGTATTTACATAAAAAACGAAACAAACTTTAATTTTCTTTAAAAGAAAATATGCAGAAAGTAGACGGCAGGGCTCGAACCCGGGACCTGTGGATCAGCTTACTGACGTTCTATCCACAATACCAAACTGCAGCTGCCTGGCTGAGCGCTTGTTGCTGTTACTTCTACTTCAAGCTACGCGATCGTTGCTCTAGTAAATTAACACTCGATGTCAAAAACTTATATTTTTAGCACATGGGACTCAATGTGCATTATTTATATTTTTCCTAATACTTGGTTTAGCCCCCTTCCCCGAGCAAAATCTTCTGAAGGAAACACTGGCCACACCGTTTATAATGCAATTCAAGGCAAAATATTTATCTTCGTAATTCAATCATTTCAACTTCCGAAACGATTCTAGGATATTTTGAAATTCCCAGATATGAAATTTCACTTCAATCAGATATTTGCAAATTGAAGTTTTGATCCGGCTTCATCTTGCATTTTTTGATAGAATTTCTTAGCTTCACGCTGGAATCAGAATTTACGGTGATGTATTGAGTACTGGAATCATAGAGAAAAGGAAAAGCGTTCGCTTGCATCGCGAAAGATACGCGGTTCGAGACTTACTTAAGTCAATATCTTCTTTTTACTTTTTTTCTAGTAATGTGCAAATTCTATGTTTTACTGTATGCTTTCTACATGTAATTGAATGTTAGTGTTATGTAGCTTTTTGTTTTTTCTTCATATTCTTCTTTTTTGCTTCATTTATTTAAAAAATAAGCTAATTTATATGTTTAACAGATTTTGTGTTGTATATATATATATATATACTCTCCCAACCCATCTGGTCAGTGCGGGAGCAGTAGGCCAACTCCACCCTTCGGGAAGAGGCCTCATCCACTAGTGGATTGAATATGGCTGTGATTTATTTTATTGTACATAGAGAGAGAGAGAGAGAGAGAGAGAGAGAGAGAGAGAGAGGAGGGAAGATATGCAGACCCATTTTCCAAATGGGGGTTTCTAAGTCAAACCAATCATACTAAATCATTCACATGAAGCTACTTCAAAAACATCACGAAAGAAATGGCTTCTTAGCTGCTAGTGAAAGTTCATAATACCCTTGTCACTTCCATGAACATAGTTTAAACTTCTGCGAAATAAAAATGTTCCGATTTTCTATCTAATCTTGATCGAAACTTCTTCTGGGCCAAGAAATTTATCCCTGGCTGCGACGAAATTAATTTGTCAGGGTGGGAAACTTCTTTGCCAGGGGGCGGGAAATCCTGGGCATCCCCCTGCTAAATTGCACTCTGACCAGAAGTAGGAATATCGTATTCGGGTACCTTACTGCTGAGAAACTTAGCACACGTAAGCCGAAAAGCTCTTTATTTAACAGGGAATATCTCCTGATGTTCGAAATATTGCTATATTTGTATTTACCTTATAGCTGAACTGCACAAGTAGCGAATGAGCGCGAAAACATTTTCCAAATTACAGAAAATTATTTTAAAATAGGATCTTAATAGTATCTTTCTAAGAAAATACCTTTTACAATGTGTTCTATGTGTTTTACAAATAATTTGAAAATGTCCTGAAATTTACCACTTGATAACATATTTTAATAAGCATTAAAAAGTAATTGTAATACAGAAAACGGTGGTTGTGTTGAAATAATTTTAAAAATAACGTTAAGAATTATTCCATAGTTTTGTTTTTTTAAAAAAATATTGTTGATACTTTTTTTAAAAAAAAAGTCTAGCTTGGTATTCGAAAAGAAGTAAACGTTTAAAAAATAATAATTTGGAGTATCTATTTTTAACTACTTAGAAACAGTTTTCATTATTTATTTATTACTAAAGTGTGATAATTACAACAGTAGATTATATTTCATAGATGAAGTATTTTGTCGAAAAATAATACCATTGCACTGAAATAATACAAAAAGTCCGATTTGTATATTTTGCAAGAGTGGACTAGTGGGTCGTATAGCTGCCAAAAACGTTTGTTTAAAATTTAAATTATCTCCTTATTTTTTGCAAAATTCATGACGTTTATATATTAGTGTAATTTTCGGATTGTAAAGGAAGTGTAAACAGGATTAACGCTTTATAACTATTATAGTTCATCTATGATCTTGACAGGAAGGTAGGCATTTTACAAGGTTCAACCGGTGAGCTTGCTGAACAGCTTAGGGGGAGTATTTCTGACAGTGAGATTCACTCGACCATGACGTATACACGCTGACGTAACTCGATTACCCATGATCCCTTTCAGTTCAAGTGACTGCTGG
The DNA here is from genome assembly GCA_022664845.1 of Lepisma saccharinum. Classification (NCBI taxonomy): domain Eukaryota; kingdom Metazoa; phylum Arthropoda; class Insecta; order Zygentoma; family Lepismatidae; genus Lepisma; species Lepisma saccharinum. The sequence goes on along the minus strand of JAGDQP010014196.1, from coordinate 27,341 downwards.
CGCATCTTTATCTACACGAATTTATTTAAAGTTCTCAATAACTTACAGTTTGGAAAGAAAGACGAAGGAGACAAGAGGTTTCGATCCCCCGACCTTCAGCTCGGAAAGCCAGCACCTAGACCACTACACTAGAGAGTCAGTGATGTTATTGCTCTACTTTTCGAATAGATTACTTGCTTGCACACACACACACGTTCGCACTGTTCCTTTTCTTATCTATTTCCTCTTTAGATTTTCTATTTTGCCCGGCCTATTATAACACATTCAAACGTCTGTATCGTATGAGAATTCTTTTGCAATATATCTCCTCTTCATTGCTGCCACAGTAACTGGAAAATTAAGTACTAAACATGCGATATGTTTGGCAGGCGCTTAATGTTTCATACTGAGATTAGTTTACAATATTCTCACCCCTGTATGGGATTTACTTTCTTGAAAGATAGTACAATAGTATAAAATTATTCAATATTGATTTGTTGTTTCGGTTTTCCCTTCTATTTCTACTATTAATTTAGCACATTAGATCTATATCCTTTCACCGATTTTAAGATTTTATTTTCGGTTTGCATTTCGAAAATATTGTAAACCTTTTCGTCGATTGATAGCAAATCTATAACAAAAGGAACCTTCTATCCCGCTCATGGTTTCCGTCCGTGTCCAAAAATTAAATCTCAGGAACTAAAAGCGTACAGAGATGCTTGAGGTGTCGGTGGAAAAGTTTTGACTAGACTAGTTCAAAGTTATCAGTTAGTTGGTTTAGTTAGCTCTAAATCAACCTTCGCGAAAGTTGGCATAAATATTAGTCGACATAATGGAAATTTACTTTGGATTTTGCCGCACATATGCACTGCAGTTGTTAGTGTTGCCAGTCTATTCCCATATAGCAGAGTACGTCCCTGGGACGTCCCATTTAGGTCCCATTACAGTCAGAATGGTCCTGCTCCCTTAGCGATGTCTTAAGGACGTCCGTGGGATAACTCTGTGGGCAATACAAACAGTTCATCCCGTATGGATGTCCCCTGGATGTCCCCCGGAAAGCCGTGCGGGATTACCTACCTGGAATTTCTATAAATTAAATCGACCTTACTATTATTATTATTTAATTAATTATAACTATACGAAGGATATGCCTTCGTATAGTTATACGAAGGATTAATTATAACTATACGTCCCATGGATGTAAACGGGACTTAAACAGCACGTCCTACGGACGTCCCGATATCCTGCCAGGAGATCCGTCAGATATCCCTGGGACGTCATTTTGCTATGTGGGTTTATAAATAATGCTTGTGTAACTGAGTGCTATCAAAGGATCGAAGCCTTTGCTCTTGTTAGTAGAATAGCATCTCTAACTTGTTGATATACAGGGTGTAACAAAAGTCTCTTGTCATAGGCTAACTAGGTTATGAGTGCAGATACGAAAACATATCACAAGGAAAAGTTGCTGGAAATGATCGGTTTGCAATCTAAAGTAGTTGAATTTTCCAAATCGGACCAGCCGTTTGGGCTCCACACTGGTGGACCGCCCAATGGGAACGAAAAATGCAACGTTGCCAGTTGTACTGTGATAATCATAGGCGCATTATGTCATGTAGTAATGAAACGGAAAGCAAGGAAGAATATGCCGGAGCGAAGGAAGAAGAATACTACACATCTCCGTTGCAATCATTAACGTAGTGGGGTTCATGGGCGGGTATTACTAGGGGTGATGAAATTCATAACGCGTTAAAAGTTGAAAGTTGTAAATGTCATAACATGTGGTCCAAACGTCACAGGTGCGTTTCGGACAACAAAAGATGAAAGAACGTTCCAATAAACATGGGTGCTACGCCGCCTCGTATTCGAGATACAGGGTTGCAAACTTGGAATCCAAAATCGCCTCCTGACCAGTGGAATTGAAGACAAAGATGTGGACAAACGTCGGGAGGTTATTCCAGACAACAAAACAAGCAATTAAGAGCTCTTGAGGTTGTCGAATTCCCGTGACTGTAAGAGATACAGTGTTGCCAACGTGGTATCCACAGTTGACGTCTGAAGATAGGAATTGACGAGAAAGACGTGGAACCCTTCGGTAGGTGATCTCTGAGATCATAAGAAGCAAGGAAGTCCTCTTGCATTGTGTTCGAATTCCTGTGCGTGTAAGAAATACAGGGTTGATAACTGTGTGATGCATTATCGAGCGTTATCTCAAAATAAATTATGAAAAAGGAAGCAAATGGCAAATGTACGCTGGTAATCTGATACCAAAGAGAGGAGGACACGTAACCAAGCACACTTTAGCAGTGTCTCACAAGCAATGTTGCCACTCCAACACAAACGCATAGTTTGTTAACTGGAACAGATACCTTTGATCGCATGAAAAGCTGTGGTATTAGTAGTGAATGAAATTAAGCGAAAGTTGATTTGTCAGTGTAGCCAACTACGGTAGCTATGAAGATGGAACATGGAGAAAGTACGGTGTCGTTGATTTGGATTCCACGTTTGCAACACTGTATCTCTTACAGCCACCGGAATTCGACAACCTAAAGAGCACTTAATTGCTTGTTTTGTTGTCTGGAATAACCTCCCGACGTTTGTCCACATCTTTGTCTTCAATTCCACTGGTCAGGAGACGATTTTGGATTCCAAGTTGGCAACCCTGTATCTCGAAAACGAGGTGGCGTAGCACCCATGTTTATTGGAACGTTCTTTCATCTTTTGTTATCCGAAACGCACCTGTGATGTTTGGCCCACATGTTATGACATTTACAACTTTCAACTTTTAACGCGTTACGAATTTCATCACCCCTACTCCTACCCGCCTCTTAACCCCACTACGGTAATGATTGCAACGGAGATGTGTAGTATTCTTTTTCCTTCGCCCCGGCATATTCTTCCTTGCTTTCCGTTTCATTACTACATGACATAATGCGCCTATGATTATCACAGTACAACTGGCAACGTTGCATTTTTCGTTCCCATTGGGCGGTCCACCAGTGTGGAGCCCAAACTTCTGGTCCGATTTGGAAAATTCAACTACTTTAGATTGCAAACCGATCATTTCCAGTCACTTTTCCCTCTGACATGTTTTCGTATCTGCACTCATAACCAAGTTGGAATATGACAAGGGACATTTGTATAACAATATAACAATTATAAATTGACGAATTTTAGCAGGGTTACAAGCAACAATGGGTTGCAAGTTTCTTGCATGCATGTATGAACTGTGTAAAAGGTACATTTTGTAAAATATAGTGGACAATATAGAAACAAGTTTTACGTCAGAATATTGATCCTAAATATTATTAATGTATGGAATATAAGAGAATATTTATAAAATAAAGTGTCATTTTATTTCAGAACAACCAGCTCTTGGTCCGCCTCAGCCTACAACGCAGCCAGTGCCGCATGTTGCTCTAGTCTTCTTAAACGTTCTGAGAAATAGGCCTGTAGAAGGTGATAGAATTCTCTCGAGATTCTATTTTACAAATTAAAAGAAATAAGCATGCTCAAAATTGATACAACTTAACAAATAAGTTAAAGGTTTATGATATTAAAGATGTGCTTTGAAATAACTTATATTTTCTAAGGCATGTCACATATTTAAGTTTTAATATTATTTAAATGTGCACATCGAGCATGTATACTCAATTTCATGTTTATAGTATAACGTTGGTACCTGTATAAAGGTTAAGAAACAATAAGGAGCCCTATTCTTTGTGTGCTATTACTCTGCTACTGAATGTCCACTCCAAGAGATACTTTCGTACAACATTTTGATCAAATCTGTACCATTTCGCTTGGCAAAATCTATTGACCATATAATATTTGAGGCTATTTACATGCTAGAGCTCGTTTAAACAAATTATAACACACAGAAATGCATGTGGGCATCAGGTGATTTCATGAGAATGTACGTGAAAAAAATTCCAGGGAGATTCACGTGTCATCCGGGTCGGACCAAAGCATGTACATTACCGCTGAGTTTGTCGTATACCTTGACACCTTATTCTGATGAATGATAATGTGAGACGTATCCCTGTGTGACAGAGATGGTATGCGAAGTTGGTAACGCTCTTCCAGGATATTCTCTTGGCAACATGCTATAGTAATTATGCCTTTCGGACAGAAGTTATCGATTGTTGCAGAATTTACCGATTGTAACATTAATCCTCAACAATCATAAACATGCGTGGATATCTTAAGTTATCACATGGACGATAGTAAATTTCAACCTTTTGATCACATTTCTACAGATAAAACCATTTTTCTTTCAGACTAATTACAATCTTCCAGCGGTAACCGACAAGATATTTGAATTTGAATTTTATTTGTGGACTTTAGACATCTAAGACCCACGTCGGGATAGGGGAGTGGAAAGGATGTTGGATGGTGTGGGACAGGATCTATATTGAACGTTCCATTCCGGCATTTGCCTGGTGTGACTGAGGAAAACCCTTATAAAACCTGTCAGTATGGTCAGTAGTTTGTATCGAACCCACGACCTCCCGAATTCTACGTCAACGCTCTACCATTGAGCTACGTCAGTTCGGTCCGACAAGATAGTGTTCGCATATTTTTCAACAGTTCATCTACCTCTTCCTGACAAGTAATCACTCTTTGTCTACCTAACAAAGCCATGGCTTTCTATATTGTCTTCTAGATAAAATATTACATATTCCACAAAACCTCTTTGTATACATGTTGTCCCCGGAATGATGGTGCAAACTTCGGGGGGTAATTATACATATTTTCGGAGTTATAGACGCACAAAGTTATGGTTGCAACGTCGCAAATGACGTAATATCTCGACACTATGACGCAAGCCATATAGGCTTACTAAATCACACTCCAAGTGGTATCCGATGAATCTATATGGGTAATATCTTTTTAATGAGGAGTGTCCGAAAGATAGGTTTCGCAGCGTAAGAATGTCAATGTCAAGGAAATCAATGGTTAAATAAGACAAGTGTCGAAATCCCTACTACCAGGTGTATGCATAAGTTTTTGCCGCTTTTTTTTTTTGGTAAAGAAGACACATAATTTTCAAGGGAGATTAATTTTGTTCTATGCAAAATATTCGCCATCGCCATCTACACATTTCGCCCATCTTCCAGGTAATTGATGCATACCATGCCAGAAAAACTGCATGTCTTTTGCGGCAAACCATTCGGTGAGAGATTTTCCAACGTCTTCGAAATTGCTGAAGCTGCGAGCGCGTGCCCCATTGATGCGAAGAGGTGATAGTCAGATGGCGCCAGGTCTGGGGAGTACGGCGAGTGTGAAAGGATGTCCCATACAAGTGATTTCAATGTGTCTTTCACTGGTTTTGCTGTGTGAGATGGCGCATTGTCGTGTAACACAATCACTTTGCCATGTCTTCGAGACCATTCTGGTCGTCTTTCGATCAATGCGTGATTTAAATTAATCATTTGTTGGCGATAGCGTTGTGCATTAACGATTTCGCCGGGCATCAAGAGTTCATAATACACAATACCGCTCTGGTCCCACCAGACACAAAGCATGGTCTTCTTGCCGAAACGATTTGGCCTTCGTGTTGAAGGACCGGCTTCGCCAGGTGAAAGCCACGATTTTTTCCGCTTCGGGTTTTCAAAATAAATCCATTTTTCGTCACGCGTCACAGTTCGATACAAAAAGGATTTTCTTTCGTGGTGTTGAAGCAGCATTTCACAAGTGACTTTGCGATTTTCCATGTGACGTTCATTCAAATCGTGTGGGACCCATTTACCCAGTTTATTGATCTTCCCCATTGCTCGTAAAGGTTTTCTGATTGTTTCTTGTGACACACTTAATGCTTTTGAAAATTGCTGTTGAGTATGAGTTGGGTCATCCTTCAATAGCATCTGCAATTGCTTGTTTTCGCACTTTTATTGTCTACCAGTCTTTCTCATTGAAATCACCACTTTTAAATTGTCGAAATCTTGTCTCACATATTCTAATCGATGTAGCGTGTTCACCATATGTTTCTACCAGCAAACGATGACTTTCAACAGCCTTTTTCTTTTGATTAAATAAGAAAAGCAATGAGTGCCGCAAATGTTATTTTTCAGTCACAAACTTCGATATGATCACTGAACGATAAAACAAAGACTCTAGTGTTTGGCGGACTCAACTTGTGTGTGTTTGTAGTTTAATGTCAGAGAACAAAATGACGTATGTGTCAAATGAATACGCTGCGTACTTTTTGCTGGAGCCATCTCTTAGGTAAACCGGAAACTACTTATGCATACACCTGGTATACTGCAACCGTCAATCATAAATATAGTTTAAATAGATGTGTTGTATACTATTTTGACTGTGATTGTCTAAGCCCACACTGCTTACGCCATTACTTGTCAATATATGACGTTCTTTGCAACGATTTGCTATATTTGTGAACGTCTTTAGCTCAGAAACTAATTAGATTTCTCCATTCTTCTGAGGATTTTTTTTTATTGTTTTGATGTAAATAGTCAGCTCCCGAGGTTTGCATCCCTATTTCAGGGACACCCTGTATCATGATATTTATAGAGGTATTCTATCAGCTCTTTCAAGTTTTGTAATCTGCTGGTACATGAGGTAGAAGGTAGATGTGAGAAATCGAAAAAAATAACTTAAAGTAGCGCCGATCATTAATGCTAGCTTACATCTTCGTTTGTAATGTTAATGACAATTGAATCACAAAAATTCTGTCATGATTTGAAGTCATTAATTAGAAATTTAACTTCTTTAAGTGCTATGTGTTGAACAAGCTATACTTTTATGTTAAAAAAAATTGTTTTTTGGATTAGTTGTAAAATTTCATTTTTCCTTTGATTTTGTTTTCAGATCGATGGAAGTTTGTGATGTCGAGCGTCGATGCTATGTCTCGTTGTATACGGGAAATGGAGAAAGCTAATATACCAAGTGAGACATTTAATGCATTATATTTCATACATTAATTACTTATTGTACTTCACTACGACAATGCATGGTTTAGAAAGTATTATTAAGAGGGGCTTCTGTATTATTTCGTAAAAAATGTTGTTCTCTTGTTGTTTTCGTTGCAATTATTCTTCACCCTTATCAAGTGTACGTTTCAATAACGACTCTACTATAATCTTTAGTGAGAACAAAAATCAATAAAGAGAAATCGGGGTCCCCTAATAGTCCCACTTTAAGTCGTGCCTCGATCCAACTTTACAACGATCTTCGAATGCATGTTAACTACGTGGTTTAATGTTGGACGTTCATAACTGGCTTATTTGTAGACACACTTTCCACTAAAGTTAATTATACACGAAGCAAAAAAAGGTTCCTGAAAGCGGAAAGACGACTGAAGCGTTATGTTTTAACCCTATCATTATGTCCTTCTAAAACATACCACACTATGACCTGGGGTCCGCGCGGACCCCATCTGTCTTTGAGCACATTTTCCTTGAATTAAGTATTTTTTTGGACGTTGTGATTTAAGTATTCATTGTTCTAATACTCAGTTAATGTTTAATATATTATTATTATTTTTTTCTCGTTTTATGTTTACTTTATTTTATCCATATTACAAGATTCTGATACAAAAAATGGTATAATATATTGAAGAAAATTACATCATTGTCATATAATTTTAAGATTGTTCTAAATGTAGCATGTTTTAACCTAAACCACTGACTACGAGTATTCACCAAGTTTCTTATCGTTTAATTCAGATGTTTTAAATGGTCCCTGCGCAGACATCACATATTGTGTGCTGGTGTTCCGGACAGCAAGGAATATGGCAGCACTTGCATTTGGTCTTCACCTTCCTATCCGAAGAACGTGGACTCAGTTGGCACCGCATCTTTTTCTGCTTGTCTTGACTTCCAGTTCCAGCAGATGCAGCTTGTATTTTTGGAATTTCAATTCCCAGAGATTTAAGTGATAGACGAACTCCAGACTGCAGAGCTTGTGGATTCTCAAGTCTTCTCTGAATATGGTCATTGACTAACTCTCCCAAGTTTTTTCAGAAATAATCGACGTCTGTGTCGCTTTCCAAATTCCCAATCTGGGAATTTCAAAATCGAAATTATGTATGCAGCTATGGCTGCGCAGTCCAGCATGTTGAACCATAAAATCATAGGCCAGCGGCGTATCTTACGCTTACATGAATACAACCTGCATAAATGGTCAAGGTTGTCTACACCGGATTTTGTTTCATTGTAATGAATAATAATCTCGTTTTTTTGTCATTCCCTTCATTTATTGCTTTGTCGTGATGCATGGATGAGAGAATTGACCCTGGTTAGTGATGTTCCTTTTTTAGGAACATCACTAACCAGGGTCAATTCACGATCAAAACAAGATTGAAGATTTCTCTTCACGTTGGCGATCTTTAAGTAACTCTCTTAGAACTTCTTTTCGATTATGCCGCATTGTTCCAACCTCTGTAGTTTTCACTTTTAATAGATCTTCAGCTAGCTCAGCGCTGGTAAAGAAGTTATCCATAGTGACGTTGTGTCCTTTGTTTTTCTAAGGGTCAACCAATCGCTTTACAAGATCTACAGTACTGTTCCTTCCAACAGCAGCACCAGGCTTTCGGCCGACATACACTTCTGCAGTCAAAGGATATGAGTTTTCGGTGTCACAACACCAGTATATTTTTATACCATATTTCCCTGGTTTGATGGGAATGTACTGTTTAATTTTACACCGTCCGCGAAATGCTACCAACTGTTCATCAACGGTCAGGTCGTTTCCAGGTTTGTAAAACTTTGCCAGATTATCCAGAAACATTTTCCAGAAATCGCTGCAGGTAGCCAGTTTGTCAGTCTCTAGTCTCTGTTCTCTTGTGACTTCATTGTCGAAACGACAGAAACGAAGCAAATGATGGAATCGTTCCATTGCAGAAGAGGTCTTCACCGTTTCGCAAACAGGTACAAACACAGTCAAAAAGTGGCACGAAATGTTAAAATTATTTGTACCTAGATTGACCTTCTTAATGCTAATAAAATAAAGAAGATGGCGCCGGATGTTGAAATCATGTGTACATAGAGTACCCTGCCACCTGTTGACAAACTAAAGAAGTTTGTAAATATTCAAAACGTGCATAAAACAATTTATACAAAGGAAATCCTGACGGACCACAGGTCATAGAAATTTGACATTGAAATTTTAAGGTAAAATTGACAACGCTCGGTTGATCTGTATACAATGAAAAGCTTGTAGCGATTTACAAACAATTTGATTTGAGATGTCACTGAGTATGAACACTCGGAATAGGATATGCACAAAATGACAGCCACGCAAAAGTGCCTGGGGTCCGTGCGGACCCCAGGTCATAATGATAGGGTTAAATAATTGGTGAAAAATATAATGGTGGCTTAAAACCCAGGGATGTCCTGGAGGGTGCGTGAAGGGGATCACGCGAGCCCTTTGTTAAACGTTTATATTTGAGCCGAGTCTTTGTCAGGTTATTTGCAGCACATTCCTCGAATAAATACATTTTGTACGTGAAACCCAGGAACCCTTTAATACTCTATTATGACCTATTCTGAATTTTGTCGGCCTTTTTTCCGTATTAATCTTTTGGCTTTTAAATTACATACACTTAAAATAAAATAAAAGCTGAGGAAAGCAAATACGTTTTATTTAAAAACTAAAAACGTGTAACAGTTTCGGCAACTAACAACTTAGCTTCATCAGATACACTTTATAAAAGCAAAGCTTTAAAATAGAAAATATCATTCTTATGCTTGATCTTATTAAGAATGAACTAATAGTGAATATTCCAAGTAAATTAAGAATATGAATATTTCAAAATATATCAAGATCAAATTCATTTGAAATTTGATGTTATTCTTTCACGCATTAACAAAGTATAATGCAAGCAAGTTTATTCGATTTACCAGTAAACAATTACTTAGAAACTTTATGATATCTTCTTGAAATTATTTCTTTGTGAATGAACGAAGTTATCCAACATGGATATTCGTCAACGTTTATACATTTTTACTCAAAAGAGTACACGTATTTCCGACTTTACCCAATGCTAAAACCGGTCCCAAGATAGTTACGTTTTTAATATTGCATACTGAGGAATTCAACGAACACTTTCTTTCAAACTTTTACATGATATATGTTTCGTGCTTCGTTGGTTATAAGGTAATCACCTTTTGAAAGAACGTTGAATGCAGATTAAACTTTGACCAATTTTATTCTGGTTGGCGTCCTTTACATACATATTTAATTTACTTTATAAGTTACATATTTAACGTATATTTGGTAATTATTATTTAGGTTGGATTTCATTATTGAATATTCTATATTCAATGAATTATTGAAAGCTTGGTATTTGAAAACTTGTTGGTTAACTTTAAATAAAATTTTGATCACGAATATGTAAATACAAAACTTTGTTATTCATCCATTTGATTTTTTTAAATGTTACATAAATGTAAAACTTTTTATGAGTGACTGCAATGTTCTTTTGTTGTTAGTTTTGTATATAATAAATATTATTACGTTCACTTTGTGTACAATATAAATAACACAAATTATAATTTTGTAAATTATAGATCCTTTACAGTATATCCTGATGAATGATAATTTCATGAAGAGTTGCTTGACTGATTTAGAAAAGCAAGTGAACGGTAAGTCGAGTCACAATTCTAAAATTACTTACTGGAAAGAATAGGCAGTTTTAATACATCAATGTTGATATGTCTCTGTTGTTTAGTGAATTACATCATACCTCTATACGAGCTATAACAACACGAATGTTCCTACATTTTATAAAATTTTGAGCACCTCTGCCGAGGAATATAACATAGTTCTACACCAATATCCAAAATTGTCGTACTGTAAATTGTAAGTGTTATAGTTTATTATAAGCAAAGTATAAGCAACACCAGTATGATATTTTCTGTGCCTGCACAACTTGCTTTCTTAACTCTACCTTAGTTTTACCAATATCTTGCATTGGGCTAGAACCATTAATATTATTGAAAGTTAAAGTTCCGACCTGGTGGCTGAGTGGTCTGCGGCGGTAGGCCATCAACTCAAAGGTCCCGGGTTTTAGTCTTGGTAGGGACATGGGTGACGGGCCGAAGTCCCAAGTTACTAGACTGGCCCGTATAAAATATAAAGTTTACCAAAGTTTTGAAAAGAACTTGCAATGGAATTCAAACATTTTAGTTCGAAGTTGACAATTCTCTACGCATCACATGAAACAAGCTCTATAATATTGTTGTTTCTCACTTCTGTTTATTAGTCTCTGAAAGTATACACATTCATTCTCTATTATTTGCCGAATTACTCAGCTATAAAAATCATGTTATTATTTATAGAACTTCATGTAAGAGTTTTATTTGAACGAAATATCTCACATCTACCATTATTGAACTTCTTTAATAGTGTGAAGTTTTGTGGTGCATTTTTCTCTACACAAAGTAAAATATATTCTGCCACGTGGAAAATACTCTCTCCAATACTGATAGTTCTTCATAATGTTGAAAGTTTGGTAACACAGCTTTTATACAGTAATGATGGAAGAAATGTCTTACAAATATAAGTCAGTTATTAGCATTCTACGAAGAAGCTCTTTTGACGTTTTTGCCATTTAATATGCCTACTTTAAAGGCAGTCATCCTATATATATATGCACATATTAAAATGGAACAGGGCCATATGACAATTGTTGCAACGTAGATTGTTAAAAGAAATATAAATTCCATTATATAAAGATTTGAAATTTCTGGTATTTGAAAGTCATTTCCATAAATTAAGAGTAAAGGTAGAGCTGATAACCACCATCAGCTAGCAAGAAAGGATAAATACTTACGAATATAACACACATAATAAAAGTATCACATTTCTCATACACAAGCAGTTTACGTCTATCAACCTATCCATTTTCTATTTCAAAATTTCGATCTAAATGGCCACTTTCAAGATGGATGATTTCCCCAGGTCGGTAACTGTTGACTGATATCTGGAAGACATTTCTAATTTATAACGGAATAGAAAGAGTGTTACCAAAATTTTCATGGCTTTTAGAAGTATAGATAAGAGGATTCGAGGAAATGTATATTTTTCTTCTTCACATGGAATAATACTATCACGAGCATTTACACACTTAAAAAGCAGTTTGCAATGATAGTAGCAATAAGAGAATTTGTTTAAACCAAATGGTAAGACAAACAGTCTCGTATAATATACGAAAATATTTTCGTAAAACATATTTCCAATAAGAGAATATAATTTTTAATACTTTTAGTGACCAATAAACCATAGACTGTTAAGCAACAACTATTTTGCCTAAAGAGCCAGAGTAATTCTAACTCTACTATTGTTTTAATTGAATTTTCTTTCACGTTTCACTGTAAGCAGCATCAAACGATTTTTACCTGTTACTAAACGTTTATAATAGAATTCAAAAAATAAGTATTTTTTTCACAAAATTAATTCTTTCTGTTGTATCTTACTCTGTTCAGATCAGACTACCAAACTTACTATGTGTTCAGGTTAGATTGTCAAAATTATGATTTGTCGAGGTTAGACTGCCGAAATTGACATGTGTTTAGCCTAGACTATCAAACGTGCTATTTGTCCAGATCAGACTGCCAAACTTGCTATTTGTTCAGGTTAGACTGTGAAATGTGTCATTTATTCAGATTAAACTTCAAAACTTTAATTTGTTCAAGATGTACTACCAAACTGGTTATTTGTTAGTTTAAACTACCAAACATACTATTTGTTGTGAAGAAAATCACTACATTTTTTACTCTCACCTAGATATCCCTCACATCTTCAGTATTGTGTCCTCTCGTCTGAATCTTTGAATAAACGTAGTATTGTAATTGTATGTAGCTGTGTAAAATTTTATATTAATTAGAAGAGGTTGACTAAGAATCATTCTTAATCTATTTACATTCATAGTACATTTACGAAATAAATCCAAGTTGTTAGGCCTAAGTTAGTTTCACTACAACTGTAAGTTAAGTAGAGAGATGAAACCTACACGTACATGTTTAAAGTAAAACGAGCTGAACTCTTAATACTCCGATGACTTGACGGAAGTCATAGTTAACATTATCGATAACAATTTACCTAATTTATTTATAAGCAATCTAATAATGCGTTTCTTTTCTTGAACACAACCAAATATAGACCACTTCGATCTTCATCACCCCCTTTGCAAAAATTTAACTTCAAAGGAAACAACACACAAAACACAAAAACTTATGAGTCTCCTCCTGTGTAATATTCTTGATTACAGTTAAAAATAATGTGTGTGTATAAAAAGTGTCATGCTCTGCTTTCGTCATCTAATCATTACGGGGACGGATAGCACATTGGTACTGGAGAGACTGAGTAGTTCACGTCTTATTTTCGACCATCGTAACGGAGCTTTCCAGAGGCTTTCTTAAGTTTACGAGTTAAGTAGTGCTATGGTGTTAAGAAAAATACCGTGTTTCTTTCTTTCCTATCTTTGCAAAGAATAGTGCTAGCTGAAGAACATAATATGTTAATCTCGTGATTGGTTTAGGTCCTAAATGGCAGCAAATGTTAGGAAATAGAAATAAAATTAGGAATTAACACTTAAGTAATCTTTTCTACTCATTCTTTGTGAATGTAAATGTATAAAGATTGGCCTTATAGTATGGGACATATTTGAAGAGGTTATTGCTCAAATAAAAGTAAGAAAAACAGTTCCTTACGAGAAACTTTAAAAGATGCGTAATACATACTTAGAGCTGCGCATATCTGTCGCAGAAGCCTTACAAATGTAATATTCTAAAAACACAACGATGTAACACGATACTTCTTTGCAATTTGCAAAAAAAGCTGTAAAAAGAAGTATATTTTAGCTATGTTTATGTAGAATTCAACTTAAAGGGGATTTATTTTGCCTAACATGCGATATTTATTCTTTGACAGTAAAACTCTTATCTTGAGAATTCTCTCAAATGGTTATTGCATTAATTACAAAAAAAACTTAATTTAAATACAATACTAGGGAAAACTCAGATTAGGATTTGCTTAGCAAAAATGTATTACGTCATTCTGTTCATGATGTTCTGCTGGCGTCTATTATTAATCGAATTTTCTCGGGATTGCTGTCAGAAAAGGTTTTGCTGATTAGCTAAGCTTCCATTACCATACAGTGGTAACATCTTCAGAGCTGTGACTTGTGGTGTACTGGACCTGTATTTATATGCTGCTCGTATGAAAAGCTGCCCTCCTATTGGTTGTCGTCTTTAGCCAACGCTTTTCTTCCGAGCAGCATATAAATACGGATCCAGTACACCACAAGTCACAGCTCTGAAGATGTTACCGCTGTATGGTAATGGAAGCTTAGCTATCCAGGAAAACCTATCCTGGCAGTAATCCCGAGAAAATTGGATTAGCATTGCGTCATTACTTCGCAAGACATTAGTGGCAATGCCATGCATGATTTCTGCTCCTATAGCCCAAAAACTATGCATAGTTTCACAGTTCCTCAAAGGTTTTATCATTTCGGTGTGCGTTGAGCCTCGGAAAGTTTATTTACTAATTTTAAGTACAAATGTATTTGCTTTATATACGAATATAAGTGGGTGCTCTGACGCATTTTAAATTATAACTTTTTTATTATGCTTTTAGCTTATATTTATGTTTTCGTTTCGTGAAATATAGATCCCTGTCAGTTGTTGTCTCCAACACCCGAAGCTAAAGCTCGTTGTAATAACTTACTTATGGAAGTTCGTGAGAGAGGTAAGGTTAATACTTTACAATAGAAATGAAGATGTCCTTATTTATTCTGCATTTAGTCAACTATTTTGTCTAATATTCCTCTTTTCTAATTAGTACGTAAGTTACGACAGGTTTGTACGAAATAAATTAATGTTTTTGCACCTCAAATTACAACTGACAAGAGAAACAGTGTACAGTTGGGGAACGAAACAAAGCTCTAATGAAAATGCATCACAAGAAAGCTAAGTGTATCAAATGTTTGTACCGAATTCGGAATCGTTCTAGAGATATAAGGTCACAAAGGTATATAACACAAACAATATAAGACAAAACGGAAATTCCCGTTTCGCCTTAAGATAATGATATCATCATTTATCTGTTAGAATGTGCATTGAGGGCATAAGACGAAACGGACATAGAACGTTAACCCAATAGATATTACCTTCCTAAACGAGCTTCTGAGGACTGAGTGTTTTATTTATTTATTATTATTGTTGGAAATTACGCTCCGAGCCACTCTGTTGAATAAACGGCAAGGGGAATTAAACCTTGACCACAAGCACAGGAAGCAAACGTGCTAACCAATCGGCCCCTCTGAGTTATCATTGTCATTGTGTTAAGGAGATCACACCACATCGGAAGTGGAAATTACTTCATCATCCAATGGATTTTTGTGATTATCTTTGTTCAATTGAACTAATGTATGGCCTTCAGGCATCTAAGTCTCAGGTAAGGATATGGAAGGAGAAAGGATGCAGGCGGGAAGATATCGACCAGTGACTAAGTTGAAGGTGTCCCAGCATTTGCCTGGGTTTACTCAGGCAAAAATCTGGACAAACCTCAGTCAGCATGGTCATCCGCTGGGAGTGAACACATGACCTGAATGATAAGCCAGCACAGTATCGCTGCTCGATAACTAATATTCTGTGTGTTTTCTCTTTTCAATTGGTGTGGACGAGATTCGATCTCGTCACGTTTCGGTTACTAGTACGGCATGCTAACCTCTGGAAACAAAATGTATTTATCTTAAAAGAATGACAATGGACAATGTCCAATAAAATATGTTACATTAGATACAGACTGCTTACCACTCTTCCAAGAAGAATGATGCCATTGTGTGACGTACGTTGTGTCATAAATCTTCCATTTAAATGCTGGAAAAAAAACTCTTTGACACTCCTTTCATAATTAGAAAATCAACTAACATGTATCTCGTCCTTTCCCTTCTCTTTCTCTAATACAGTTTCCTAATCAAATTCTCCATTAAAAACACTGCTTCCGAGAACCAGTCGGGTCCGTAAACACCAATGTTATGGTGATACATGCACCATCACAGCAAATGCATTCGTATCTGGAACAGACTTTAATCATTGACAGAAAAAAAGTGACGGACTTTCCAGTTGAAATCCCGTAACTAGTAAACGGTCAATTTACCTCTTGGTTTACTTGTTACGTGGTTCCAACTGGAAAGTCCTCCATTTTCCTTTCAATAATTGTATAACAACGACATTGAGTAACAAATAATATACCTGGTATATACGAAGTATCGGTGCTTAACCTCCGATAAATATCCGTGTAATAATAATTTTAGGTGCAGAAGGCAAGAATGTGGAGGTTGCAAAAATACTTTATACCTGAGGTCAATCAGCTTTGGTTTCATCATGTTCATTGACTATCCACTTTTCTCTATATATTTAAGACTATTACATCTTTCCCTTAGAAATAAACTAAAGCACCGATAGCATATTTGTTTTTTGTTTTATTAATACATCGTCATATTCCGGAAACATAACAGATCAACAGCTGATGATTTTGTGTTAATTCTTTTGGTTTTATTTCAGTTTCAATTTTCTCTGTAACTGCCACTGAGATTGGTGTAACGCTACATATCCTCCAGTGTACAAATATATTGAAATATGTATTATCTGCTAGAGTTATTCATTATATACTCTTGCAGGTGGTGATCCATTAGTGTCATTCCTCAGTGAGCTGCAAAGGAACGTACAAGAAGGCAAAGATGGTAAGCTAGTTCACTAATAACTTGAGTATTATTACTGCTTCTGAAAAGAAACACATAAATACATATTGTTAGCTTTCACGGCGGAATAACCTTTTTTACTTACAAAAAGAATAAAGTACTATAAATTGACACATTTTAGATGACGAACAGACCATCCTAAATAATGAACGATCAGTTTACTAGTATCAAGTGTTAACAAACAAAGACGTTTAATCAACATGGAACATGGAAATCTTTTCAGAAGAATCGATCAAGTCAAAGAACACGGTTGCATCCTATTGCGCAAGTTTGTTATGAAATACATTAGATTTTTTTTAAAGCAAATGGTAGTATTATCATATGGGTGGAAGGATTTTCATTATGTGCACCCACATACTGTATCAAAACACCTAACAAACTGTTAAAATTCGCTGACGACCTAAATGTTTACTCTACTATCAACTCATTGAACGATTGTAAAAATTTACAACTTGACATAAACGAAATAGTCAAATGGTGTAACAATACCTCACCTGAAATTAATGTCAATAAATGTAATGTAATGTCATTTACAAGACGTCAGACAGCCGTGCATTTCAAAAATAATATTAATAACACGCCTCTGCCATACCCCAACACTACAAAGGATCTAGGTATAATATTTGATTCCAAATTGCTTTTTGACGTTCATGTAGACAAAGTTGTTAATGAAGCGTATAGAAATCTGGGATTAATAATAAGAATGGGAAAGGATTACAGAAAGGCAGAAACTCTCATGTGTTTATTTCAAACATACGTAAGATCAAATTTGAATGTGCTACCATTATCTGGAATCCAAGTACTGAATATAGCTCAGACAAGCTGGACAAAATCCAAGTACAATTCCTAAGATGCATAGTATATAAAGAAGTAGGCGTGTGTACCCGAGAACTGATAGCAAAAAAAAAACTTTACCTTGATGAGTCTTGGGAACAGACGTACTCTTCATGAAATGATTTTTCTTTACAAAGTGTTTATAAATAGAATAGATTGCATCAATTTGCTCTCAAACTTTCAGATACATGTCCCATCATCCAAAACCAGAACAAAAATCTCAGGATCCTTTTATTATCAAAACCCGTGAACAAATATTATGCAAAAGTCACCAACTTGGAGAATGAGCGCAACCTATAATGTCATAAGTATAAGAGCTAAGGATGTTAAACAAATTGTAAAAAAATATATGTATGTTGATTGTACTCCTAGTGGTGACAATAATCTCAAATATGTAACATTGTAATTAGCTTCTCCTGTTGTGTTCTAAAATAAATAAATAAATATCTAGCATCGTGCAGCGCGGCAAGCGCTGTGCCATGATAATTGAAACAGAAAGTAAGTTTAAACACTAAATTCAAAAGAGGGGAATTCTTTTTGATTTGAGATTAATATTACCTATTTTGAAAGCGGAAGGAGAGAACACTCCTTTAAAACGTATTTTCATCGGAAAAAAGATGAAATTTTTGGTAGTTATTTTAGATAGAAATGTAGATATCCGTGTTATTACGAATTTCCATCTATTAAAATAATTTTTTACATTTCGAAAATGGAAATCGTAATGACATGTAGGAAGATGCAAAGGGGGCATTTAATTCATAAGTAGTAAGAAACAAAGTAATGTAAAAGAGTAAAACTAATTAGCCAGGGTTGAATGTGAACTTGCTACCTTCCGACCAGCTATTCAATACCTTATTTCTTCATCCAGCTGACCACATTCTAAATTGTTTATTTTCTCTCGTCAGGTACATAAGAAAAACGTTCAAAGATGTGTTGTACGTATCTTAAACCTGACATCTTCTGGTATGTTTTTTCAATGAGAAATGTTTTCAGGTTTTCTGTTGTCATTTAAATTAAACGCGATATATTTCACAATATGGCTTCGTCTTTCGATAACCTTCGTGGCTACAAATGGCGGATATCAAACTTGACTAGAAGCCATGACACATTATGAAACATTCTTAGAAGATTAGAAAACGCTCATTGTGAACCACTCTAAAAGGCTCAGAAATCGCTTTTTCAAGTTTGAAGAATAAATTACATCTATAAAGCATCGGAATTCCATCTAGAAAGATAACGTTTTCTACCTAAAGCGAGCGCGTTTCGTTGAAAATCACTCTTTTCGATTGAAAATTCTACTCGTAAAAAGTGGTTCCTTATTCCGCTCTAAGAAAATATAGTATTTCGCAGTTTCGAATTTAGTATGTATCTCTACACCATTTTAAACATGCAAATACAATCGCTGTGTGTCAGATAACTCTTCCCTGCACATGTAGCAATTTCCAGAGCAGCAAATACGATGTAGCAGCTTGTGAACGCAAAAGCCATGCAGCGTACATCAGCCTGTTTGCCTATTTCAGACAAATTGTTCCAGGAGGGAAGCAAAAGAGACCGTGTAGGGAGGTGTTATACGGAATGCATCGTCGCAACTTGCACGTTTTCAATGAAGTAGACTCCTTGTTCCCTAGTTAACATTTACCAATTTGACCATTGTGTAACATGCCTGCATTTGCCAATAAAATATTTCAAAATACGCGATTCAATTCAAGCGAAGCACTACTTCCTAAAGATATTATGTTAAGTAGTTCTTACGTATGTATGATACCGGGTGCTATTTGTACTCTTACTGTCCTACGTATATCGTAAATATACACTAATTTGTAGTTCTGCTCTTTTTAGATCCTTGGAAAACCATTACTGCTGTTGTTGATGCACTGAGAAGCTGTCTTCATGATTTCAGATATCATATCCATTCAGGTATAAACGAAATTATATTCATTTAATCGCGTAGTCTGTTTACTTTGGATAACACTTGAATTGAGCGTTATTTTGCACTGACTTTCGGAACAAGAATTTCACTGTTAAATTTAATTAACATATAAAGGAAATGTCACCATTGTCTTCCAGCATTTTATTCATTAAATTTAAAATATATAGAATCAATTTATGTCTATGACTTTCTTTGTGTTTGAGATTTTTACTTTTCTTGATTGTCCTCCATAAAATAAGGACGTATATCTGGTAGCACAGAGCTGTCTCAATATAGGGATATATCAATTAGAAAAAAATAAGTCACTTCCATTATGTTTAGAAAGGATTCCTCTCAAATGTCATCCCTTGCTTCCAATAGAGTGAATATGGGTGAAATTCTCGCGAAGCATGATGGTTACTTTTCTTCTTGTTGTTTTCCTTCTTCTTCTTCTTATTATTATTATCATTTATATATATATATATATATATTTTAATAGTAATGTTTTGTTCTATATATACCTTTGTTTGTAGTAGCCTCGTAGTAGTAAAATAGTAGAAGAAAAACTTCTTTATACACAATCTTTGCTTTTTTACACTTAACACAAAATAATATAACTGCTGAACAAAACAATACGTTTAAATTAAAAACTAAAAACTTTTAACAGTTTCACCAACTACCTTTCTGCTTGGCTTCATCAGACACACTCAATTACATGAACAACAAAACTTCTCACGAGACAGTTATCTAGTTCCTGATTGTCTCACTGCCAGCCAATCCCGTCACCGACTAATCCAGTATTAATTAATTTCGTGTAGTCGGTTACGGGATTCCCTGGCAGTGAGCCACTCAGGAACCAGATATCTGTCTCGTGAGTAGCTGTGTTCCTCATGTAATATAGTGTGTCTGATGAAACCAAGCAGTTAGTTAGTTGGTGAAATATATGTACGTTTTTATTTATTTTTTAAAAATTTAAACGTATTGCTTTACTGAGCAGTTATATTATTTTATCTTAAATGTTACAATATGTTTATTATTATTTTACATTTACAGATCCATGGAGTATTATAGGATCGGACCTCAATGTAGCCAAAAATTGCATTTATGAGTTAGAAAGGAGAAAAATAGAAGGTAAATATACACTCTGAAGAAATATATAGAACTGATGTAAGAACAACACTAAGTTGTTAATTCTTATACTGTTCCAATAACGTTGTGTTCGCTTGTTGTTCGAGCTGTACAACGCTAATAGTTAGTTATTTCCGTCCTTAATAATAGAATATATCAGGAACACATAAAATTAATATATAATGACTAACAATTATGCACTAAACACTATAACAGCGGTATAGAATTAAGTTAGACGTTCAGATTTGCCAGAATCAAATCAGCTTTGCATTGGATGAAATCTATCGTTTAATTTTCCTGTAAATCAAACCGACATAGAAACAGACAAATATGGTCTCGTCCAGTACAAAAACTTCACCTATTTGGCTCTTAGTATACTGCACTGAATTAGGCATTATTAATATACCTGTTTCAGAAAGCCAGAAAATATTGAAGCAAGAGCGTCGGCTGGAAGGGGCAAGGGGGCACTTAGCCCTACCTCTAGATTTCATTTTATACCCTCTACTATTATATTTTCATATATTTAGTGTATGTTTTTATGATTTTTACTGCATGCATTCCATAAGAAGCTACTTGAGATTCTCCTGTTACATTTCCTGAACCATATTAATTTCAATCTATGTAATCACAAATACGCCAATTTATATCTACTAAACAAACTTTGTAAAAACGTCGAAAGTAAAAAACACAAATGCTATTATTTAACTTTTATTTCTTTTGAACGTACTCTTTTTATGAAGTCGAAACATTTTCTTTAGAAAGTCAATAATTTCTCATTTCTCTAGAATTCTCTCTCTCTCACATTCTTTCAAAGTAATAAATTTCGGACCCTCATCTTATGTTGTCTTTCCACTCACACATCTTACTTTTAATTTTTGAAAATACCGAACAAATCAAGAAAAATACTGAAATTTTGAAAAGCGACTCATCTAACATTAACATTAGTGAAATGAACTGTTTCATATTTTGAAACTATTTTTTTTATCCGAGATATTTGAAGGTCACTAACAAGCCGGCATAGCCCAGGACTTCAAATTTCTAATCAATAACAAATATTTTCCAATTATGGATTACATCATTTGATAGATAAGTCTTAAGAATTATCCAGCCCGTTTTCTAAAATGCCATTGTTGGTTGTGACTCGTTCATTATTCTTAAATATTTTTTTTAATTCATACTGATTACCTAGGGCTTTCAAAGGGAGTCTGAATTTGAATTTCCTAATTGCCTTTGGCCCAAGCTGAATGGATGATGCTGGGAGAATTCCAGAACAGAAGGTTTACCTAACAAACCTTTTCTTCGATACGAGTTCTTGCACATGAATTATCTATTAATGTTTGTTAAAATATCATATTTCTATAATCTTCGACATCCAACACAATAATTGATGAAAGTGCTATTATTTTAACAAACCAGTATTAATTTGACACTCAAGGTTTCAAATTTGCCTGAATTATTAAAAGTCCTCTATGTTTGACAATATTGTGCCATTTCGGTTTTTGTGACTTCTAATTATCTAAAAGCCTTTGATGACACCGCATTAATTTCCATTCCAATGAGCAACGAGTTCTAGCACGCCAGACATTTGATGATCCTGAATATTCAAAGATATTGGATATGCTAGTGTCCGGCGTTACAATGATAAGTCACTGTTAGAAAATTTTGTACAGTGTTCTGAGTTCAGATTCCATTAAGTTAATTTGAAATTTATGATGATTTCAATTTTATTTTATGTTTGAAACTATTTTATATCGTTCAGCAAACTATTAGAAAGTTCTCTAGAAGGTAGCAAGGAAATAAGGTTTAGATGAGGTATATGTAGGTACTTGGGAATCTCCGACTTTCTATAAATGCCGAATTTTGTACACTGCAAAAATTGGTTGTGTTAGTTAAACACTTTTTCGGTATCCCAAGACGACCACCATTTTTTGTTAACACCCTTTGTTGTATCAGTTTGGTGATTCAGCACTTGAATGGTGCTAGTATTGTGTTGAATCGGCATTAGAAATACACCCATTGTGTTGAATCAACGAAATCAATAACGTTTTTTTAGTTGATTTACCACAAACAAGTGATGGTCACCCTGGGACACCAGCTAGTGTTAATACAGCCATTTCTTGCTATGTGCTGTCTTGTTTTGACATTACAAACGATAGTGGTACCAGAAGTAGAAAACCCTAACTAACCAGAAAATTATGTTTAATAAAATAGTACGCTCATAAATTAACTTTATCTTATTTTAAGAAAATGGTAACATATATTATGCTCTCTAAATATTGCCCCCCGTGGGAAAATTCATGGCGACGCTCTTGTTTTTAAGACAGAAAACTTTACAACTACCTATAATGGAAATTAAGACCTATGTTCCATCTTTACAGAAATATTTATCTTCTTCGTCATGGCCTAAGATACTTTTTAGTTAAATGTCATTTAAATACCTCAAAGGTTTAGTTTGCTACACCTATTTCAATACAATAACAAAGTTTTTGCCTCTTTTTTTTTTCAAAAGAGAATTGAGGTATGTACGCGAACAAACATCTATGTTATATTTCTCATGTACTGAGAGAAACGGCCAGGAAGTTTAATTTTGTCCGCAATGCGAGGAGGACGCGGTAGGATGTAATACAGGCGTTTGTCCATAAATCAAACACAATGTTTAAGCGCGTGCTCACACACGTGAAGCATATGTAACCAAGACTTTTGTTCCACGGTCTTTACAGCGCACATCCCTTCAGAAAGTTTTAAATACCGATTCCATTTGTTGCAAATATGCTTGTTTTGAAACAAAGTGCAGATCTATGCAGGTTTTATTTTTCTGTTCATAGCTAACTGTAAACTCTTAGAAATTTCCCGAAATCAATTTTGCAATGAAACAATAAAAATGCGGAACATGTATTTCTTTTATTACTTATTTTTCTTTAAAGCAGCAAAATGACCAACAGTTGAAACAATCTAACAAGTAGTGTGCATAATTAATGACCAGTTATTGGCACTTTTGTTCACTATATGTTTTCAAGACCTGAAGAGTTGTACCAGTTAGTGGTACTGCTGAGAACAGTAGTGGGTACCCTGCTCAAATATTTGTTCCTGTAAAGCCACTTAGTATGTAAAAATACTTGCGATCGTATTTTTATGTCTCGAAGGTTAGAATGGCTATGTTAAAAATTTGAAAACTTTGATTTTAATAAGTGAATTGTTAGTTATTTACCACCATGATAATAGATGGGCAATGCAGAAAACTGGCATCCGTTATTCACACCCCCTAGTAGCATTAAAAGGTTTTAATAATTTCCATAATTGTGATTAAAACAAAAACTATGCGAGTGTCAATAATTAAGCATTTCGTTTAATAACGAGTGTCAATAAATAAGCGTTTACCCTACAAATAATTGTTACGTGAAATCAGACCACAGAAAAAGGAATGATTTTGTTATCTCGTTTCCACTTAAAAGGGAACGTCTGGTAGTTCCTCCTTAAAATGAACTTGAATCCGTTTTCATTCAACGTTTCTGAAAAGAAACTACTTTCAACAAACGTTCACGAAAGACAAAATCTTTTCCGAGAACATGTATTTCAAAATTCATCTAAGCATTCATTAACATGAAATTTTCTCTCCATGATGTAGATAGTTCAGACTGTCTTGTTACTGCAAAGTCATAAAATATCCCCCGTTTTTCTAATTTATTATAAGATTATTTTAAGCAGTCTATCTCTATTATTATCTTCCACAGTTTGGAAAACTGCTTGAATTAAGGAACATAATGGGGTTGACTATATTAAGTGCAAATATGAAAAATCGTAGCATAGTGCCCATTAAAAATATATATATTACATTGGCAACTTTACATGACTCTAATCCTACTCCAATAACAACCAATACTGGACACACGCAATCAGATACTTTTTCTAGCTCATTCAAGGATTTCTGTACCACCATGAAGGACCTATTCAATATTTTCAAAGATCTTAAGCATTCCAATCTACTCACTAAAATCACACATGCATTAACGCAATATCAAACAGCTAAATCAACAACTGAAAAGATACAAATAGTTGCTGAATTCTTCTTTGAAATGATTGATGATGGCACAGATGAATAATATGCAACACAGAAATTTACGTATTGCATTTTGGAACGCAGATGGAATACTCACTCAAGAAATACAATTCAAATATTTTCTCAAGGAACAAAACATCGACATCTTACTCTTGCAAGAAGGTCATCTACATCCTACAGATAAATTCAAAATTAGAAATTACAATATTATTCGAACCGACAGACTTGAACCCAAAGGAGGCACTGCTATCTTATCAAAAGCTCATTTACCACTACAGCAGATTACTCTACCAAATCTTCACTCTATTGAAGCTACTGGTGCTAAACTTGAATGCTCTAAAAATCCCATCTACTTTATCTCTGTTTATAAGAAGCCAGCAACACCTCTTGACATTGAGGACTTGAGACAACTTTCTAGACTGGGAAATAGAATTATCATTGCGGGAGACTTGAACTCTAAACATCCATTCTGGAATTCCAGAATCTCGAATCCGGCCGGTAAGGTACTCTTTAGTAATTTGAATGCTCTTGACGTCACACCAATAGCCACTCCTGATCCCACTTGCTTCCCTAAAAACGGCGGACGACCGGATCTCCTGGACATTGCTTTAATTAGGGGCATTCATATTACTGATGGTCCATTTACTATCCATGCACTAGCTTCTGACCACATCCCCGTTCGCCTGGATGTACATCAGCATAACTTACCAATGCCAACCACATTACCGTCTGTGTATTCTATTAATTGGGATCAATTCAAACAGATAATCTCTGATACCACTGACACCAGACTTCCACTCAACAACCTTCAAGAAATAGACTATGCTGTTCCACTAATCACAGCCAACATACAATCTGCATTGAAAATAGCAACTACTATTACATCAACTACCAATAAACAGCAACTTACTCACTCACCACAGCAACTCCGTACTCAACTATTAATTTCCATGAAGCGCTGGGCACGTAAGAAATGGCAAACAACTAGAGATCACAGTTGGAAAGCTCTATGGAATAAATTCAACACAAAAATTAAGCATCGTCTTAGAAGAATTCAAATTCAGAACTGGGAAGCTAAATTGCTTAAATTAGATAAACCTAATTATGAATTTTGGAAACTGGCAAAAACATTCTCAAATCCCAGAAACTATGTAACATCACATCCTCTTCATGGACCTCGTGGTTTAGTCTTCACCCCTACGGACAAGGCAACTTTATTTGCTGATCAATTAGAATTACAATTTAGTCTCAACCCTGAACCATATGATGAACCAACAATTCGAACAGTAAATCACAAGCTACGTACTACTATTTTAGATCAACCTTTTGACCCAACATATCTTTGTACTCCACGTGAAATTCAAAAAATTATCAGACGCCTTAGAGGACGAAGCGCACCTGGACCTGGTAAGATCACCACTGCAGCACTTCAACATGCTCCGCGCAAACTTCTAATACAACTTACAAGATTATTTAATTCTTTGCTAATACATAGTCACTTTCCGGACTCCTGGAAATCTGCTAAAGTTATAATGATCCCGAAACATGGTAAAGATCATAAATTTCCTGAAAATCACAGACCTATTAGTTTGCTTTAAACATTAAGTAAAATTTTTGAGAGAGTTCTCCACAGTCGCCTTCTTCAATTCACTAATACTCACAACCTATACCCAAGACATCAATTTGTTTTTCGTCATGGTTTTGACACTGTGTCACAATTAGTTCGAATTATTGAATTCATCACTCTGGAATTTAATGCATAGAAACACGTTTTTGGCATATTTCTTGATAGCTCTAAATTATTTAATAAAGTTTGGCATGATGGCATCATTAATAAGCTACTCAACTTTGGATTTCCGCACACATTGATACGTATTATACAATCATACCTAGCAAATAGAAAATTATATGTTCATTACAATGGAGTCTCCACAAATCTTCGTGACATAAATTCTGGTGTACCACAAGGATCAGTACTTGGACCACTCCTATTCAACCTATACACTGCCGATATACCGACTGCAGCCAATACTCAACTTGCAACATTCGCGGATGACACTGCCATCTTCGCCTCCGATAAAACATTAATTTATGCTCAACTGTATGCTCAACTTCACCTACAACAGCTGGAAAAATGGACCTCTAAATGGCGAATTAAATTAAATCCTGAAAAAACTTCTGTTGTTCACTTCACTCGCCGAAGAACTGCCAATCGCCGTCCGTTTACAATCTTCGATGAACCACTTCAGTTCACAGCATATGCAAGATACCTTGGAGTAGATCTTGACTCCAAATTAACCTTCCAACAGCACATACAAACTGTAGCCAAAAAAGCCACCAACAGATTACTCGCAATTTATCCACTACTACGCAGTCAAGTTTTCTCCATAGAGACCAGGCTTCACATCTACTACATGCTCATCCGATCGCTTCTAACATATGCTGCACCAGCTTGGAAACATGCAGCCCCATCTCATCTCATCCTACTTCAACGAGTACAAAATAGAGCAGCTCGCATAATCACGGGACACTCTAGAGACACACGCATCACGCAGCTACATGAAGATTTATCACTACAATATTTATCTGACTTCATTGAGCATATTTCCATTTCCTTCTGGAACAGAATTCGCACATCTCCACACGACTCACTACATAATATTGGTACTGCCATTCCCATTCGGCAAACCTATCGTATGCCACACCCC
>JAGDQP010014195.1:26285-45822 GCA_022664845.1 Lepisma saccharinum | reverse complement strand
TACGAGGTGTAAATACAAAATATTTAGGATTCATTGTACACCCTAATTCTAAAACATTATCCTCAGATAATTCATATTGACTGTGTGTGTATGTGTGAGCGCTCGCGAGAGAGAGACATACATAATTATAATTATTATTATTACTACTATTACTAAATATTTCGTTTATCTTTACAAGTGACATGACATTTCAGCCCCAACATGTATCCTATTAAACCCCTTATATATAGTAGAATCGTTATAAAGCTTTGAAATTATAGCTGAAAATTTCAGAAAGAAATAGATTCCAATTAAAATACTGTTTTTACTATCAGTTTGATAGCAAAGCAATATAAATCCTATTTTTAGCCAGAAGCATGGACAGATTGAAGACTTACAAAGAATATGTATCTAAACCAGAGAATAAGGATACAAGTACACCACAAATTAACAGAACGAACAGTAATAATTCAAGGAGTGAGACATGAAAATTCGCTCTCGCATCTCAAATATGACTTATTGTCGAGGAACGAATAAATAAATGCATTAAATTTGGACCTGATATAGTTCTTCTTGTACAGAATGAGATACACTTAAGATGGTGTTAAACGAGCTTCAAGGAAGTTGTGAGGAGCATGGAATGAAAATAAACATAAATAAAATAAGAGAGATGGTAATTAAATCAAATGGAACGAAAACAAATATTAAAACTAGGAAAAAAAATATAACATGTATCCAATTTCAAGTATCAGGACTGCGAAAAAAATGTATGAAATATTACTGGAGAAAAATAGACGACCTGGATGAATGAAAATTTCCAGTAACTTAGCTAATGAAAATAAAACAATTCAGTTTCTTAGGGATATTGGGAGTCGAAAAAGAAATAGAGACATTAAAATAGAGAGAGAGAGTTGAAAGCAGGCTGCGTATTTAGGAATCCCGAGTCTAAATATGACAATTGAGAAATATCGTACGACCCTTATACAACCGTGGCATGTAAGCGTCACAAAATATTTGTATTATACATAATTGTAAATTATGTAAATTATACTGATTTATAATTATAAAATTATGAATTATAATAAGCTGTAAATTATAAAGATAATTATGCATAATTGAAAAGGTGTTTAATAATAATACTAACATAATTAAAATAATATTCAAATACAAAGACATTGTTACACATCAATTCCTTTTTATTAAAAAAATATATATTCCACAAATTCACAAGAAATATATCTGCACCTCTCGTATTGTACTACATCATAAATAGAAAACTGTATACATGCCGTAAGGTAAATGTAAAGTAAAGATCTCCAGCAAAAGATGGCAGCACTACCTTCGTATATGTCAAATATATTTTTATTGTTACACGAAATTTCAATACTGCTCCTACAGATTCAAGCCTAGAGAGTTCAAACTTTCAGGGAAGAAAGTTGATAACTAATTCAAAAGTTCGATGAATGCCGATTTTTTTATTTTCGATTTTCTTCATTGTTGAAATCCCTTGATTGTTGTTGCGAATATCAAAACTTATAAAAAAAGACGTTTTTTCAACAATCAAGAAAAATGAAAATAAAAAATTGGCATTGATCGAACTCTTGATTTGGTTATGAACTTTCTTGCCTGAAAGTTTGAACTCTTAAAGCTTGAATTTGTAGGACCAGCATTGAAACTTCGTTCAACGATAAAAATACATTAGACATAGACGGAGGTAGTGCTGCCATCTTTTGTTGGATTGCCGCTCCCACTGCTGCTCCCGGAATTCTCATAGCCTAAACTTCTCCATGGGAGACTTGGGTAAACAGACCTAATACTGCTGGTGAAAGTGCTGCGGACCTCTTCACTGGGAGTTTTCGGTTTGATGATATTTCCGGACCCGAGGACACAAGCAGGAGATGCGAGACGTTTTCCTTGTGTGGCCTTCCCTGAACCTCCTTAGATCATTATGTCGTGCCTCCTCTGCGTCCTCTGACAGCTCTTCAATAGATAGGAGGTAATACTGAATAATGTCTGGATCATGTGCTAAAATCATGTGGACTGTGACAGGCATCTAGAACCAGGGGTACGGTCTGAGGTATAGTTTTCTAGTTTCTTCGACAAACTTGTAAATGGTCCCTCATTGATGTCATGGCCAGGAGCTAATGTTTCCAAAGCTGTCTCTGTTGCTCTTCAACCATCGGGTCCTCATTTTTCCACAATACAGTTCAATTGTTTTGGAAAAGCATTCTTCAATTCGCAGAGGACCATGAATTTCCCATGACCCCACAACAAGTTTGTACAATTCCCTGCTTCGGTTTTCGGGAGCATACATGAGTTCCCCCCCCCCCCCAAATAAAAATCTCCCGCCAGAACATCGTCCACTGCTCACTTTCAGGCTATTCTTTTGTAAATCGGACGCCTACGGGCACGGGCCCGTAATCTTACCGGTTTCTGTACACGGAAGGTTCATACAGTAACATGGATTTTTTTTCCGGTGGGAAATATTTGGTACATGTTTAAAACTTTAGTCAACTTTTTAACCCTTAATAAACTACCACTTCTTTAGCACCACTCTTCACTTTGTTGTTTCGCGAACAGAACTTACAATATAACTAGTCAAAAAACATGCACTAATACAACAGAGATACCCACCTTTCCAGTACACTGAATGCGTTGGGTTAGAAACCATACATGGCACGACAGTATACACCTAAACGTGAGCGTGTGCGCTCAGCAACTAAACAACTTTTCAGGCAGTGCGGGCCGGAAAGAAGTTCATGAGTTCTTTTTACTAACCTCGGCCTCAAGATCACATGAAAAATAACATTTACTGTTAAGCCTAGACATTTCGGAACACAACTGTGTAGCAGTTCGCCTTAAATACACGACTCGAAAAATGATTTTTTTTTCAGCTAGATTGTTGAAATTGAACACTGTGCATCGGGTTGAAATCGGGCCAGTGGGTAACTTCAGATCTGATGGCTAGTCCAAATTTAACCCCAATGACAAAATGATCCGTTGATCCGTTTCAGCTCCTTAATTCACAATGTTTACACAGTACAAGTTAACAATAAGCTTAGACATCCGAAAATAAATGCGTGTAAATAATGAAAACGAACTGAGCACTTCGAGGAATGCTAATAGAATGAAGAATAACGAAGAACATTGAAATAATTCTTCAATCCCAAAGCATCTCTTTATTCTTATAGTTCCACTTGGTATGTTGCCTTCAAATGAAAATGGCTTTTGACCTGTATTTGTAGTTTGTTAGGTAAACAACTAAATGATCAGAAACGACCTTCAAAGTATCCAAATAGAAATTACAATTTGCATGTCATTACGACTAACTTGTATTCCAACGACTGATTGAATTGAAACAAAATTACTAACTGCTCTTTGTCTCACACGAGGGAATGAAATTTATTTGACTTCATTAGATTATTTGTCACATAATATTCCTTAAATTCACTCTTCAGCTAGAAAAATGCAAAGGTCAAAGTTTTTTACACACAAGGAACTTCAATTCAGGAAGTCATTTTGTCCACAAGAATTTACTTTCACTTGTTCAGACTAAGTATAATAAGCCCAGGGACTCTTGTTGCAACAACAGAAGTTCAGAAGCACAGCAAACATGAACATATTGACAGTAAGTACAGGCTCAAAATATTTTTAGAACAAACTAAGTAACATGAATGAAAACAGTTCTTGACTCATTGTGACATTTCCGACAGATGTCTTTGAAGAATTTAATTATATTATTTGATACTGGATTACGAAAAGAATGAGAATACGAAATGGATCAAAATAATTCGGGTGTTCAACTAAATTATTCCTGAAACAAATATAAATAAGGAATATTTTTCTGCGTCTTATATTTAAAGGAGTGTTCTTTTCTTCTATATTTAAGGGTATTATTTTCTGTAGAATTTTAAATTTAATTTCTAAGACATTTAACCAACTTTGCCTCAGGCCGAATGAATGATCGGATGATCGCTGGAATGAAGAAAGTGGGAGGAAACGGGAGAATATCGAAAAACCCCATAGTGTTTGCCCACTACAAAGCTTACATGGCACGAGCAGGAATCGAACCGAAGACCTCAAGCACCAGAGGTGAACACCTGCCATTGAGCCACCGCGGCCTCTAGTTTCTATGAAGAATTATAGTTCACTACTTTGACTATATCAGTGAGATCCAATCTTCGGTTCGGCGGACCCTATGGATTTGCGAAGGAAATTATATTTTAAATAATAGTTATTCTCCCTTTTTCACAAAATAAAATCATCCAAGTAAAGTTATACTTACTTTTAACCTCAACAGTAGAATATCTTTATTGCCAATTTTGTTTACTAATTCATTATTTCATCCATTGACTTTTTAGTGCTTTTCTTGTTTTTAATTAAATATTATTGGTCTTTAAAATGTTATAAGGATCTTTACAAGTAATATGAAATGTGTGACGTGGAATATTAAATAATCCTAAATGGCTAGTATCAGCCTTTAGGTAACTTTATCTCAGGACGGATGGATGATGATGGGAGAATTAGTGAAATGAAGAAGGTGAGAGGAAACGGGAAAACCCCGAGAAAACCCACACCCACAATTTTTCTCCACCACAAAGCCCACATGGCATGACCTGGGATCGAACCGAAGATTCCAAGCACCAGATGATGTCTCTGGTGGTTGAGTGGTTTCGCTTATCACTTTGCTATGAAGGGGTACTGCGGTTTATTCTCGAGTGGTTTCGCTTATCACTTTGCAATCAAGGGGTACTGCGGTCTATTCTCGGTAAGGTCAGAAGTGGTTCAGGCTACATTTAAACCTTTAGACTTAGACGGTGAAGTTCAATGGTGAATCGCCATAGCTTCATCTTACCAAGGGATCTATGGACCATAGACCTCTGAATAAAGAATACAAACATTAACATGGTTATCACTTATAGTAACATTTTCTGTGATAACCTATCTTTATTTTTATTTTACCACGTCTAGCGATGTACAACATGAGCTTCGAGATTAATATTGGCGTGAGTCCCAATTTGCAAAAGTCTAGGAACTACTACTCTGGAGACTCAAATTCACAAAATAGTTCATGAAATTTTCAAAATCCTTTTATTGCTGAAAGTATAGGTCAAGAATTTGTCAACATTGATGGAGGATTTGAGATATGGACTGGGAAGTACTTAGGTTTGATTTCTCCTACTACTAAGACGAAATAAAGTTAATGTCTTCCCTTTGTTTTACAAGATGATTCCGTTTAGTACCTTGACAAAGTTCCTGGCTGGCTTCTTGCTTCAGTGCCTCCGGGTGTTTTAATTCAGATATGTGACGGACGTAGCTAATAGTTACCGCTCTGGCGCATAAGGTAATTAAGTTCAGGTTAGAGAGGAAGAAAAATCGGAACTTGCAACAGTTTCATATATTTATCTATAACTATATATAAAATGCTCAAAAGGAATAAAGTTGCATTCTTTGGAGCAGAATTACAGTTTACAAATAAGATTTCTTTCTCATCTCGGTTTTTGGGAAAAATGTACAAAATGCAGCAATCATCAGATCTTTCCTTATCATCTGATATATCCCAAATATTAAAGTGATTTGCTTATTGTACATGCAACGGCTGGTGGTCACCCGAAAAGGGACATTTTGGGAAAATGAATGTGGGGAAACGCTTTCAAAACTTATATTTACTTTTTAGCTAATGATAAATAACATTTTCGCTATTTTTTTGTTTTCTCAGTTTTTTTCTACAATAACTAAGCAAAGGCACATCTTAGTATGGGGATTGTTTTATTTTATCTAATAAGCATAAATATTTGGAAATACAAATTAAAGTAATATTTTTATTTATTTTTTACCTTCTTGTGTAACCATTCACAAACTATAACTCTGCACTGGTGACCAAGCATGTCGAGTCGTCCAATGTTTAATCCTTACGAACAATCTCTATTAGTTTTGCGAAAATATGCTCAGATTTAGTCAACATCTTACATTAATTAATAATTTTGGCAATAAACAAATATATCTTTTTCCGATTTTGAATCATTTCCTCCGTTATTAAAGCTAATATGTCAGATACCAGTTGTCATCTTTGTTGTCAGCAAGCATTTTGCTTTCTTAAAGTAGATGGCAGCGTTGTCAACTATATTAGAATGATGCAAAAGATACAAAATAACTTATGTTCTTTCTTTCAGGTTTTACTAGCTTGCACTTCGCTAGTGCTCTCATCACACGCCGGGGCCATTCCTGGTGGTCCATTTGGAGGAATTGGCGTTACATATCCTCCTTATTCATCGTCACCCCTAGGTGCAGGTGTTCCTGGTGTTATTTCTCCTGGTGGTATTGTCTCACCAACTCCGTCTGGGCCATCACCTGTAATTGGTCCTTCGTCTGGATCTGCATCTGATGGTGGATCTATCGTTGATGTAAGTTCACAAACTACACTACTTTAAACACTGACAGAATATTTAGTTTTATAAATTTATAAATGAACTAACTGCTATTAAAGTTTTAAAATCTGTATATTTCCATTACTAAGTTTTATAAATCTTGTTCACAATATTATTGTAAGATGAACATTTTAGTTGTACAAACAACACAGAAAAATGTTTTATACCGTTATCGAGAATTAGAACAGGACACCCCGTTCCCTGCTAGATCTGTAAACTTCTATACGTGTTGAAATATCGTGACTTTAGGCACCAACAAATTCCACTTGGTCCAGGTCAGATGCGAACAATAGTTCATATACACAGAAGGCATTCATGACTGCGGAAGCTTATTGTTAAAGTACTGTCCAGCAAACGGGGATACAAGTCTTATTCGCGGTTTTGACACAGACATTTTATTGGCTATGTTTAACAGTACACAAGGTGTTCTTTTATTGAAAGCGAATAAACATTTAATATCATTTGAAGTTGAGAAGCAGCAGCAGAATAGATTAAATTATATTGCCCCTTGTAATTTGTAAAATTTTGACGAAGAGTTATATATATATATAAACATATTAGTATATAGAAACGGGAACATTTAACCAATACATCATAGTATATACTCTACACAATATTATTACCTAAACCGCATTTAATATTGAAACAAATCAATGGATGTTTTACCTAGTTTCTTTAATTAACGGAATGTAAACAAAGACGCAAATTATGTTGAGCATCACTGCTGAAATTAACATTGGAGTTCTCAATTCCATCTGAAAAATCTTAATGCCTTTCAGGAATTTCATCATAACAACATCATGTAATCCCGGAAATATTTTATCAACATTTCAAACACTTACAGTGAAATAGATAACATCACAAAACTAACAAATAACATTTATTTGTATACACCGTTATACAAACTGAAAAATGCTCTTGGTTGATTGGATGTGGTTGACAGTTAAAATGTGGGAAAGCCAATTTTATTTTGCACCCAAAAAGAAACGAAGATTTCTTTGAAGTTTCTTTTCTCGCTTTATTTTATTAAGAAGTACGATCTTAATATATTGCCAAAAAAGTCCAAATTTAACGTTTCAGTTGTAAATATCCTGTCCCACGTATACCGGCATCCCCTGTCTTTACAATGTTAATTAATCAATCAGTAACTAAAGTTATAGCATTTAAAATCTGCGTGCTTCTTCTTTCTTGTAGCCCAACCCGCAATATGGATTTTCATATGGTGTTACCAATCCTCTGACTGGAGACTCTCACAGACATTCAGAATCTCGTGACGGAGGAGTGGTAAGAGGGCAATACAGTCTTGTGGAACCAGATGGTACTCTCCGTGTTGTGAATTATGTTGCTGACCCTGTCAATGGATTTAATGCTGTTGTCAGTAGAACCGGAGGAACTGGAGCTCAACTCACTCCAAGTACAGCGCCTGCAGCCGCTCCAGTTCCAGCACCACAAGTAGTCTCACCTATTCCAGCTGCAACTGTTGCTCCAACTCCTGCTTCCATTAGCTTATCAGGCGTACCCGTTGGGCCAGCTAGTGGTTCTGCTGCTTGGTCGTCTGCACCAATTTCAAGTCTTGTAGGTGCTGGTTATTCACAAGTTCCCTCTGCTGCCCAGGCTGCAAATATTTCTCCAGCTACTGCTCCCATTTCTGGCCTATCAGGTGTAGTCATTGGCCCAGGCAGTGCTTCCCTTACTTCATCCTCTGCACCAGTTTCACCTCTCGTAGCTGCTGGTCTTCCATCGTACGTGGATTACTACGTAAGTGAATTCTTTTAACGTGTTTCTTTTTTTTAAACTAAATATTCATTATTTTAAAGAAGGTTTGCATTCACGAACAATGTGAAAGCCAATGTTAAAGTGAAATTATGTGCAGAAATGATTGCACATTCTTATATTTTCATCATTATTAATAATTTAGAACTTGTAGGCATTGTCACTTTCCACGTAAATAAAAGTAGCTTCAATCCAGAATAAAATTAATTTGGGAGAAAATGATGAATTCAATTATATAAGATTTAATCGACATAACAGAATCTCTATGGATTACGTTCTATCATATATTTTAAAATGTGAAGTAAATTAATACATCTTTAGAAGAAAGGAATTATCTTCGATGCATGTATTCATAATAATATTAAATAGGTTCTGTTGAAACTCTAAGTATGTACATTTAATTAAAACTTATGCTCTTATTGCTTCTCTAGTCTTACCCACGATACGCATTTTCCTATGGAGTGAATGATCCCTCTACCGGAGATAATAAGGAACAGGTTGAAGTTCGTGATGGTCCACTTGTAAGAGGAAGATACAGTCTTATCGAACCAGATGGCACTCTACGCGTTGTGAATTATGCATCTGACAGCGTGAATGGTTTCAATGCTGTTGTTAACAGAGTACGAGGAGCAGCTCCACCTGTTCCAAGTCCAGCAGGTTCACCTGTTCCAAGTCCAGCAGCGACCGCAGTTCCTGGAGTAGCTGCTGTTTCCAATCCAGTTGCTGTACCTTCCGGTGTTCCAGCCTCTCCTGTTGTTCCTGTTGCTGCCGCTGCCTTACAACGTGCTGCTGCGGCCGATTACTACGTAAGTACAATATTACGTATAGCTTTTCCGTTTTTCATTTATAAGAAAGAATCCATCAAAGGAACTGTTAATAACTACCAGAGTTGGTTTCTATTGTCTTACGATAAACAAGCGAGAATCCAAGCTTTAAATCACATGAATCTGTTTTACATTTTCGTTAGTGTAAGAATGGAATTTTATCCTTACATTAAACATCTAATAAGGTCAAATTTATGAAGCAGTTACTTCCAAAATATTTATGTTTGAAAGTGCAACTGCAGATTGAAATAGAACTATAATATCTTTATAATCTGGTTTCTTTTCCAGGCTTACCCACGCTATGCTTTCTCATATGGAGTTAGCGATGCCTCAACTGGAGACCAAAAGAGCCAGCAAGAATCTCGCGATGGAGATGTGGTGAGAGGACAATATAGTTTGGTGGAACCAGATGGCACTCTACGTGTGGTTAACTATGCAGCTGACAGTGTCAGTGGATTTAATGCCATCGTTAGCCGTAGTGGACCTGGAGTTAATCCAGCGCCAGTAGCATCCGTAGCTCCTGTTGCTCCTGGAGTTGGAGTAGGTCCAGTTGTTTCTGGAGCTGGTATTTCTCCAATAATTTCTACCCTTGGCCAAGCTCCAGTAATTACAAAGATATATGGTTAATATTAGACACCTGTTCAGTAACTATTCTTCTTATATTTATCAGCACTAATAATGAAATAAAACTAACTTGAGCAATTGCATTTGGTTGTTTTTGTACATAAAGAGGACTGTTACCAGTTTGAGAAAACAATTTCTAAGACCGTTCTGACTATCAAAATATTTTGTTTTGAAAATTGCAATGTGGGTAATACGGTAATTTTGTAACAACAGTAAATTGAAATAACAGTATTCTTGCAACGTAAGGGTGTTCGGCGTACTCTCATGTAATGCATACAAACTCTCTAACAACCAAGATAATTTTCTGCGTTTTTTAAAAATTATAACAAATCGATCGTACTTTGGTAACTTTATTTATTGAATTGAAAACGGATGAGAAAGTCGAACAGCTTATTTTGGTAACATATTCCTTCCTTCTTGGTTTTGAAGGACTCTGTGGAAAAGGATATACATAGTTGGGGAGCAAACAAGCAAAACATCACATGCCCAATTTTTATTTTTAAAAAAAAAAACATGTTGGTTTTAAGCCATGAACGAAGATACAAAGTGATTTTCTGAAAGAAGTACTAATGTAATATGCAGTTCCTTGATAAAATCATTTTGCATAATTGACTACATCTCTTAATTAAGGTCTTAAAAAGAGCAAAACAACTTTTATAAAAGAAATGGACATGTGATGCTTTGATTGTTTGCTCCTTAATTCGGAAAACGAGCATATTCTAAATAGTTCCAAGACTAACGTGCGGTGTGTGTAATTTCATGACAGAGGGTTAGGCTCTTTTCTGTTTTAACGAAACATTTATAAACGCTAATGCGTATGCAGAAATGGTAGTAAATAATGCCATATCGCAGTTGTAGGACATTCAGACCGATGTTACTTTGCAACACGACGAGTTACCTCCTTACTGAGCAATGGTTTCGCGGAAGTTTCTGCACGACGCCTTTCCCAATCAATGGATTAGTAGAGATGGTCCGATTCTGTGGACTTCCAGGTCACCGGATATACAGTACTACAGTAATACGCTGTTCAAGTTAAGGTAAACATTTTAGGAAACACTATATAACTTAAGAGATGTATTCTGCAGTTTAATACTGGAACCAAGGCTTTTCCTACAGTTAAAATTTACGACATTACTATTAAGTAATTAGCTGTCTATGATTAAATATTGGTCATGTTTAATTTTCAGTGTTGTACGTATATAATATAGGTGTCACCGTTGGATTCATGATTTCGCTCATCTATCTGTCGATTTCTGAAAGCACACATGTATTCGACTTGGTGATTCGCAACATAGTTTAAACTGTTGGTTCCTATGTTGAATGTTCATTCAATAGAATGCAATGGCAAACCAACATCAGGAGAACCTTCCCAGAATCTTCTAGTCATAATACACAAGTAATCATCACTTGAGAGTCACAGAGGACAATACATCTTTTTAACAGTTGTAAATGTTTAACTTGTGCTTTGTTTTAGTTCCTTCGTATATAAGCTTCTGAATGGATATGAGAACATGTAACTTCTCGATGTCAATTGAATATAATGATGATGATGAAGTATGGAAATGAACAGAACTTGAAAGTGTGATTCGAAACATCTCTTAAAGTGGACCTAAATATATGAGTGAGGCATTTATAGATGAACGTGATGCTAATATAGAATAGAAGAATCAGCGAACTTTGAAATTGAAAAACGTTAGGATATGTCTAAGAATGAACAGCTAATTGTTGTTTCCTTGGCAGTCAGAAACACCAATAATGTTTCCGGACGTTAGTATATTCCATTCACTGATTTTTGATAGCGCATTCGTCTCTGGTTAGAGTTTTCGAAAAGTATCTTCAAATTGCAGCTCAGTTAGGATATGTAGCAGTTCTATCGATGTCTAAGAAATATTAAAAGAATTACATCTTTAAAAATGGCGTAACCTTTTAAAATTCGTAAAATTTTATCACAATCATTTTGTGCATTTCTTTTAAACTTTCAGGTTCATTTCAATTCCAAAATTTTAAAAGAAATCTACATAAAGTTTGCAAATATATTCGGTCACGTATCACTTATTGTTCTGAAACAAATGACTGTCGAGATCCCCATATTCCTTTAACTATATATATATATATATATATATATATCAGTGGTCTATATAACTTCATCGAGTGAAGATCACATCCTTGGGGAGAGAACGACGGCATAGTTACCAATCAGGGATCACGTTGGCTGTTCTTACAATATTTGGTGGATTGTCTAATTCAAACCATATGTCAATCCTGGACGACAAATTCATTAAATTACCATATTCAACAGATAATTATTTTTTTTTAAAAAAAAGAAAAGATCTTGGTGTAGCCAAGGAATCCAGGGTCTTAATGTGACGTTTGCAAACGATAGATAATGTTTCATTTGCAGGAAAAGGAATATTTTTTTTTCTAATTGAATATTGATATTACTGAAACAAGAAACCTTCCAACCATCTTCTCGAAACGCAGCTAACAAACGAAAATGCTTCCATTAGCTTCAGCAGGCAATATAATTAATTTTCGCTTAATAAATATTATAATCCGGGATCTAAACTTACTTTTAATTCAGAAACTTATATCACTCAGAAACTTAACTGTCCCCGAAGACATAACCAGCAAATAGATTTCCTTTCTTTATTCCTTGATCTACAGAAATATGAAAACAATTCTAATACTAATAGTTATGAAGTGCGTACATAGCTTTCATGCTTAGAAACAGAACTATGCGAAGGTCAAGAATTTTGTTGCAACAACTTAACAGCAATAAAGAAGGTTTTATTACAATAAAACGTTCACTTTCTCCTCTTCAGGAAATATTTATAA
This sequence comes from Lepisma saccharinum, assembly GCA_022664845.1. Classification (NCBI taxonomy): domain Eukaryota; kingdom Metazoa; phylum Arthropoda; class Insecta; order Zygentoma; family Lepismatidae; genus Lepisma; species Lepisma saccharinum. The sequence continues at coordinate 33,359 of JAGDQP010014195.1, read as the reverse complement.
AGCATAATTAACATATTAAGAGTAACAGTCTCGATAAGCAACTTTATCTTGGTAATACGCAAAAAAACAAAAGTCTTTAACAACACTAAGGATACCTATTTTAAATTGGCATTATATTTTATTTCTCTTACTGCATTGGTATAATATTACAATTTAAACGCTGCAATTTAAGGGTGAACCTGAAAACCATCGGGGTTTTGAACTAGGGGTGCTTCGAAGTCCAAAGTCAATTCCGGAATTCCAAAAGTCTGGCTTTCCGAAATCCCGACTTTGCGAAATTCCGCCATTTCGGAATTCCCAGAGTTATGGTGCCTGAATGGTAAAGTGCTTATCTCTGGCGCTTGATGGTCGTCGGTTCGATCCCTAATTGTGGCATGTGGGTTTGGTGCTCGACAAACACCGTGTGCGTTGGTCTTCTCCGTGCTCGCCTGTTTCCTCCTACTTTCTCCATTCCACCAATCATACCATTATCATCCATCCGGTCTGAGCCAAATTTGGCTAAAGTTCTTAGAAATTAAATTCAAATCCATAATTTGGAATTCCAACTTTCTAAAATTAAAAAATTCCGACTTTCAGACTTTTCGAAATTCTGAAATAGAATTTGAACACAAGAATTTTATTTTTATTTAAGGTTTTTAGGCACTCAGATGTTGATCCTAAGAATTCTTTACACTGTATTACACCTTATCCCGCAAGTTTTAATTGTGAAAATATAATGTCTTGTCGATCAATCTGCTAGTGGTGAACCGTTCTTCTCTAGCACTTGGTGATGATGCTCGACATTCTGAAATTCCGACATTCTAGAATTCCGACTTTCCAAAATTCAGGATTTCCGAATTTCCGAAATCACAGAAATTGTCATTCCGATTCCGGAATTCTGATTTCCATTCCGGAAAGTTCCGGAATTCCGAACCACTCTACTTTGAAACTTTACCATTTAGAAACAATAATGCGACTGATACAGCTAAATCAAAAGAGCGGAATGTTTTCTCTGCTTAGAGCGGAAAGAGGGTCCACTCTTTTTAAAGCGGAATTTTCGATAAAAAAGAGTGGTTTAAAAACGAGAGGCTCTCGCTTTGGGATGGGAAATGTGATCTTTCTAGATGGTACTACTTATAAATAAATTCTCCCTTTTGCATCTTTTTACATTTTCAACATTTTATTGCGTCGCTTTAGTGTTCAAAGGACGAAACCCTTATCTGAATTGATGAAAATTCACTGAAAATATATCATGCCTACATTCCCGTCTACATGGACTACATAAATCCCATCTTTTTACAAGCGGAAATTTCCCACCCAGATGAAAATTCACTCTAAAAGAATCTCCTCTTTACGTTCCCAGGAGATTAAATATTCCGCTCAAATCGAGCGAAATTCCACTCTTTGAACTTTGTGTGTAAGAATGCTGCCCATCCTTTTTAAATAAATAACCCTACTAACTTCGTCAGCAATATAGTGATAAGTCTTCTTTGTACAATAAGTTTCCAACAAATTATTAGAAAATTATATAAAAAAATTAAGGTTCAAGCATCATCTTGGTCAATATATTTATTTCACAACGAAACGAGACTCATACTATTGGGGTTAGAATGTAGAATTTCAGAGTAATACGTATAATATTTTTTTTTTCAAATGTGCTTCTACTTAGCAAACTATTATCTGTAGAAATATCTCCATGAACAGAAGAAGGAGGGAAAAGGTATTTATGATGAATCGAGCGAATCAATTATACATATGTTTAAAACTCAACGGGAACAAATATTGTAACACCATCTTGTGACATGCTACTTAGTATGTTATTAGTTATTTAATTTCCTTAAGATCAACGCCTTTACTTTCTATGACCTTGGTATGTAAATTACCATAAAGAATTTGAAATATTTAAACTTAGCCTTCCAACTTAAGGGTAAATAAGTTCAATATAATTATTATCAATTAGCCAGGAAGACAAACTCAAAATTGAACAAAAGTATATTTAGTTAACTCTGTGCAGTTCCTAAGGCTTAGCTGAAGAAAGGTGACGACGTATATATTTGTTTGTAATTAGAAACAGTGCGTGTACAAGTTTGATCAAGCATATTAACAGGTACGTACATTAGATATCTATAAAGCGATATTAATTAGGACATATATGGTTTAATGGTTACGGTCACTGATTTAGGATATGCAATGAAAAGACGTGAACATTCGATTCACGACCATAACGGCTATCCTAATTGGGGTATTCCAGACTTTTCTCTCAATCCCACCAAGCGAAGGTAAGGATAGTATCTACTGTAAAGGCCAGTCAACTGCTTCTCAACTGTTAGCCTTTGTTTGTTTGTAGTAAACACAAAACTCAGAATATAGTTTCAAGTTACTAAATGTCATCCAAAAGAAAATCTTCATACGCACTAAATATTGTACTCCAGTTCATAAACTACCTAAGTCAAAGTTGTCTAAATACAATAAATAAAAATTAAAGTTAATACACCAACTTAGAAAAGCATAAGCATTATCTTAATAAAAATTAACAGTATTTTATCATTGAATTAGTTAATAAAAAATGAAACTGTATATTTTGATGTAAGGTCTTAGTAAATGGTATTGACCAGCAGTACGTGTATCCTTGACTGTAGCCGAATATTATCATACTTTTATTTTTCTACAGTTTCTCTACCACAGACATATATAAAATACACTGGTTCCTGTGTGCTTAGGTGACAATCTGAAGATAAATGCCAGAAAACCCGAAGAACTTTACGGACTTTTAGCGGAGTAGTTTAAAGCGTGCAGCTTAGGAAAAATATATAATATAGCTGATTGTCGCAGAAACACTTTTATGTGAAAATCAAAGAAGAAATTGCATTAAAGTTTGGTGTAGCTGATTCCTTGATAGAACAGAAATCGGACGACTATCAGTAGCTTAGAGCATATATTATACCCTGGCCTGCGATTACATTTTTGTTGATTATTTACTGCTTGTCGTACAAGAAACATTTTCCTTAATTTATTATTCTAAAGGGAGAAGTTGAAAATAAAAGAACTATTTTACTTTAGATTATTTTATTCACATTTCCCGAAACCTCCTTAGTGCGTTAATTGTTTATAATATTATTTAACCGATAACTTTGACTGCAGAAGGAATAACGCCGACTCCAAGTCCAGAAATGCCAGTGGCTGGATGAGCGCTAGCACCAACTCTGTTTACAACAGCGTTGAAACCGTTGATACCATCAGCAGCGTAGTTCACAACACGGACTGTGCCATCAGATTCAGCCAAACTGTATTGTCCTCTTACGACAGAGCCATCACGAACTTCTGTTTGACTTTTGTTGTCTCCGGTCAGGGCATCACTCACTCCGTACCGAAAAGCATAACGAGGATAAGCCTGGAATATAAACACAAATTAGATAACATCGGAACAAATTTTCACTAAGCCTGAAATATTGCATTTTATTATTTCGTTTTGTTATTTCCCTCAAACGTTTTCGTAAGTTCTCTTCAGTTCATGTACTTTAAATGTAGAAGTAATTTTTGCACCATTTTGGCTTAAACCAAAAGTGCCATTTAAAAAAAATTAACTTAATACGCAGTAAAAAAAAAAAAAAGGTTTGTGTTAATTCAACACTTTTCGGTGTCTGAGCGAGACTATCACTATCTCTTGTTAAATCAACAACACACGATGTTGATTAGATATCAAATGTTTGCCTGTCGTTATCTTGGTCACTTGCTTTCGTAGAAATGGGACATGAATGAATGTGAATTCTGATCCTTAAATTGACAAATGGAAAATAGATTAAACAATAGCATAAGTTGTGCGTGTGACTTTGTTTGTGTTTGAGGTTCTGCAACATGTTTTTGATCCCTATACCGTTTGAATCTAGTATTTTCTCTCTCTGGCGATTAAGTTCATATAGTAAGACGCTGAACTTTTAGCTGAGCTATGGTTCTAGCTCAGCAACCCGTACAAGTCTCTCTGCAGTCGTATTTTTTCTCACTGCTAGTACACCGTGTGTTCTGTTGATTTAACACAAAAAAGTGATAGTCTCGCTCGGACACCGAAAAGTGTTGAATTGACACGGCATTTTTACTGCGTAAGATTACAATCCGAAACAACAACTAGTTCATTTACTTATTTATGATTGGCTTTGCAAGATTTTCGTACACATTATCTTTTAACGTATATATCTCTGTTAAGAATAACACCTATTTATGAGTAAACGTATTTACAAAGTCTTATTCATTTTATGTTTATTTTAGAAATAAAACTCGCATCATTGTTTGATCATATACTATTTTAAAGGTGAGAAGTGAAATATTATTGAAATCTTTGTTTTACGTACATTATATCATTCTTTGAGTTTTCAGTTCTTCGGCGGATTAGCTAATATAAGTTTTCAGCATTTTCTATCAGAATATTGCTAATATCTTCCTTATACTTATACAAGCTCCACTTCTTTATGCATAACTTGATGATTTAACTTTCTGATTTCTTTATTATGCCTTGATTAACGAAATCAGTATTAGTCATTGTCACATGATTAAAGTTAAAGGATTAAATTAGAACATTATAGTAAATGACGGGGATAAAATATTTTAACTTCTGTGTAGGCCCCCCATTAATAATTATTTTGGTATATGTACTGCAAGACAATGTTTGAAAAAGAAATGTTAGCGATAAACATATTTCAATTTCGCATTTACGTGCAAAGAAAATGCACACCTAAACTAACAAAGCTAGTAATATTGGATATATCAGGTAATTCTATTAAGACTTACAACTGTATCTACTGCAGCAGCTGGTGCAACAGCGGCTAGTGGAGAAACAGCAGCAACAGGGGCAGCAGCAGCTATCACTCCTTGTCTGGCAACAGCAGCTAATGGAGAAACAGCAGAAACCAGTGCTGGTCGTGCAACAGCAGCTACTGGAGAAACTCCCCAACGTGCAGCAGCTGGAGCTGGGTGAGCACTGAGTCCAGTTCTGCTTACAACTGCATTAAATCCATTCACACTGTCAGCGGCATAATTTACAACACGGACATTGCCATCAGGTTCCACCAGACTGTATCTTCCTCTTACTAATCCACCATCACGGGATTCAACTTGGTTCTTGTTGTCGCCAGTCAGTGCATCGCTCACTCCGTAACCGAAAGAATATCTTGGGTAAGCCTAAAAATGTACCACATGAGTCAAGTAATTAATTTCATAACTACATATAGTTGGTAATAAGTTTCCATTAAGTAAAAATTAAATATTGTACTTTACAACTTCATATATATTATTAACGAGTAACAAATTATAACTAGTATGTTTAAATTAAGGAGTAAAATCATTCTTCCTTTCTTTATTCTCTTCACTGAGACAAAACCCTTAAGCATTCTTAATAGAATACAACCTGAGCCTTAGATGCCTAAAGGCCATAAATAAAATTCAAATTAACATTTTTTGTAGATTAAATGAATTAATTTTGAAACTTTAGTAAGTAGCGAAGTATTTGATTTTTCTAAAAATAATAATAATCTAAAGAACAATTAAAATTCTAAGGTAAGGAAGACTACATTCACTAATTCTTCCATACATAGTAGCCAAAGATTATTTTTAATTCTTGTATTCACATTTAGAGTATACTGTTTGTATTATAGCTACGCCACTTCAGAAAAATATAAGTTCCACTTTGAACCTAGCTCTACTTATATAACAACAATTTCTTGATCAATTTCTTGTGTATAACAGGATATAGACTGAGAAACGAAATCTAGTTTCAGTAAGGTCTCTCTCTAAATTAATGTTTTAGTATAAATTGATATAGAGACAGATTACTAAACAGCCTTTGTCAATATATGTCCTTATTAGAAAACTAGTTCGTGTTTCTGGAATTTTTGGACGGGATACGGAGGATACAGATTTACTTTAAAGATGAATCTCGTACAAAGAAAATTGAGATCATCCCGTTTTTCTATTACTTTTTACCCATAATTGCACTAAAACTCTTGTTTGAGCAAATTAGTGGTACTTATAATTGTTGTAGACTGTGCTTCATAAAAATTGTTACATTAAAGTTAATTATACTTACATAAGTATCAAGTCCTAAAGCAGGTGAAATAGCGCCGGATGAAATAATTCCCGCGGCAAGAGGACTTCCAGACAGCACAGAAGTGATTCCTCCCCAAGGTGCAACTACTCCACCAGCGCTAGCAGTTGCCACAAAGGCAATAGCAAGTACAACAACCTAACCAATACAAATAAGAATATTAAACTCAATTGTTCTTTTACTTTATATCCAATGTTCAGATATATATATATATATTAAATCAGTATGTATGCAACATTTATGATAATGATTAATTATCTAGCTGTAAGAAATCGTAATTGAATCAAATTATTATACACCATTCATGAACAATTGCAATTAGTAACATTTCACGAATTTTGTAATTAAACAAGATAAATATATTAGATTTAAGTTTTTAATTTGTATTATTATACAAGTTGAATCACATATAAAATGAAAGAATAACATAGTTTTTTTACTACAAATGTTCAATATGAGAACCTTTTTGTCACGCGGAATACATCGAACTAATAGGCGAACTTATCCCATAATTTAATCAACATGATCAACATGCACGGCAGTGCATGAGCCAAGTTCTTCACGTCAGAAAACGTTAGCACTGCCAGAAGCATGTTATACAGGAACAAGAGTTTATGGCAAAATCGACGATTTGGGGGCCCCGTAAGAAAAACGATGTTAAAGATAGGAATATGAGCTTTTGCCGTTAAGGAGATATGGTAAATATGTGCAGATGTACAAAATTTCATATTCGTATCTCAAACTATGTTCTAGTTGTGGACCCCTGAAATTGCACATTTTAGGCTAACTGACTCACTCACTCACTCACTCACTCACTGACTGACTGACTCACTCATCATATTGTTTAGGGTGTTTGGAGTAAGCTAGAAACATGAAATTTGGTATGAAGGTAGAAGATGATAAGTAGATAAAGGAAAAATTCCGACATTTTGAAAAGGTCGCCATCTTGAATTCAAAATGGCTACCAAACCTAAAATTTCAAAGAATACACAGCCTAAACG
>JAGDQP010014195.1:0-23378 GCA_022664845.1 Lepisma saccharinum | reverse complement strand
GTCTCCCATTTCACACCTTTTTAGGGCTAAAGAACTTGGCTCCACTTTTTGCACCTCTGGTGTTTTTGTTCGGATCTCTAGATTAATGGAAATGACAACTGCTTCACTCCTGAATCGTAAATCGGGTAACGAAGGCACATAAATATGATCCTTTATAAAACCCCACAGAAAAAAACAAAGGGTTCAGATCGTAAATTGTAGCATGGATGCATTTAGTAACCTCCGAAACAGAGGAGGCGTTCTTTTCGGGCGTAGCCGTCCTTCCTGCTGGCGCTGTCAAGTGAAAAGACAGTGAAACAATCTACTCTTACATGGACATAATTAAAACTGTCATGTTTGCTCTTTCATTCTGGCCTTGAATGAATACTTTAACCTTATCTAAGAGATATTATAACAAATTGAAACCCCGATATTACTTAACGTACATCCTGAATATGGACGTAACTGGTTGGATTTTGATTACTGCACCAAATGTACTATTTAAGATACAATATAACGGTATAGTTTGCAAAGGGATCTTAAGAGACGTTTCTCTTTCAAAGTCGAGGTCATATTTTATGTATCAGGCGAAACGTATAATGAATATTTTGTATCTCATATATTTCACATCATATATTAAACATGAAATCGATATTTAAAAGAAAAGGAAATATCATATCTTTTGGCATCTGTGTCTCTGATTTTGAGTAAAATTTGAAACCCTAAATGGTCTATGTGTCAAATCCCTTTTTTGTAAGAAAATAAGAAAATATGCGTCATTATCTAATATTACACATATACTTAGAATGTTTTTTGTGGGATATTTTATAACATATCGTAATGAGATACATAGATCTTTTAGATGTGCATTCCGGCTGGTTCATAGATTGTCGAAAAAATTTAATTTGCAACATTATGACAGCTCATTTAGTAATGCAAGGTCTCAATTAGAATAAAATGCTATTCTCTATTTCTGTCTGCAATTCATAAAACCTTAGTTGTTAAGCTGTTGGAGATTTTGAATAATAATAAGTACATTGGTTTTAATATTTCAATTTAGATATAACATGTTTATTGTTTCGAGAATTTTAACATGGCAATTAACGTTTCAAACCAGTATGGAAAAAGGTGTTGAAGTATATAAGGCCTTTATGAAGATTAGTTTTCAATTAATTTTCGAACCTTAGTTTCTAAGGATTTATTTCCAAAACTCTCCTTGTTCACATTTATTTCAGAAGATATTCTATTAAATTATGGGGGTGTACGCCCATTTCCGCATCGAACGCTTCCAAATCTAGTGAATAAACTGACAAATGAACAGCGTTCTACGTAGCTCATCAGTTAGTAAAGCAAGAGAATAACACTGAAATAACATCGTTAACTTCTGGCATCATTTTTTTTTTATTTTCTTTGGTAGGTTACCAAGACTACTAATCAATATACTCTTGATTTGTGTAGAAAAGAGTACACATTTTTTTAAATAACTTACTGATAAATAGTGAGAAAAGTGTACAAGAAGTGTCAAAGCTTGGCTCGTAAGATGTGCAAAAGATACCTTTCAATTTAAATCAGTTTCAAGAAAGATACCTTTCTTTCTACAATGTGCATATATTGTAGCGAGTATAAACATGCTCAGAGTGGAAAACACTAATAGAATAGATATTTAAGGTACTTACGATTAGTGCAGCGATACTTGTAATGCCAAAACAATTGAAATTTAGACAGCACGTAAATTTTTTGTCAGATAGACGTGTAAGCACAAGATCTGTCACGAAAATTTACCACAATAAGTGTGATAAGGGGGCGATATTTAGGAAGGGCTTGATGCCTGGGAGGTATTGCACATTATATTCTAGCATCTGTCGTTTTCGTGAGTAGTGAGGTAAGAAAAGGATCCATAATGATATTAGTGCGCCTATGAAAGATTCTACTCTACAATAAGCCGTTGCATTGAGAGGGGAGGGAGCATCCGTTATTCTCATAATAATGCATGCAGATATAATATTTTAAATGTATTTGCGTTCATGAACCAACTATTCCTAGTGAAACGAAGACTGTAGAAACATTCAATTCAATTATACAATTCAGTGAAGCTATCACAGTGAATGCTTTATATAATATTCCTATATAGTCACGTGCACAAAGATATCGAAGCTTCATTAGCATTCCAGCCATGCATTACGTTATGATAGCCAGAAACAAAGAACATTATTTTTCATTTGCATATATATATATATATATATATCTTGAAAGTATGGCTAGCAAAGCCGTAGATAGCTACTGTTAAGAAAATCTCACTTGGAAAAAGAATACCAGGTGGTTTACTGGGTCAATAAGGTCTTTCGGGTTAAGTTTTGGATCGGGTCTAGGCTTCAGACCCGACCTGACGAGGTAACCCGGAATACAAAGCAGGCTTTTTACTTATTTCTTGCGTTTGAAAAGTGTTTCTTCAGAGGCGACCAAGACCGGAGATGTTACCCCCCGAGCACGAAAAATACGATGCCGAAATTCTAAGTCAATTGTATTTCCCAGACCGGATCAGTCGGGTAATTCGGGTCAGCTTTGGAAAGAATGTTGCCGGAGTCAGGATTAATTCTGTCCCTAACTGCACCAAACGCATTTAATTAACCTGTTACAACATTTCTCATTGTCAATAGAGATTTTGCATGGCTGCCCAGAGAACATGAGGAATAAACTTTGTGCAGACGTATCAGTGCATTCCAAAAATGTAGGTTTTAGGTCCCTTGATAAAAAAAGAACCTAGTAATGCAGAAAATAAATCTCAGAAACCACAAGATATAGAGAGATGTTTGAGGTGTCGTTGAAAGGTCGCGTATACAGGAATTCAGAATTCAGAGCCTTTGGGACAGTCTTGATTGGTGCAGTGAATCAGTGTTGCCATTTTTTTTAAATTTATAATTGTTCAATTTCTCCGTTCCGTTGTATCCATCTGCATTAGATATGGCTTAAACATTATACGATAGAACAGAAAAATACTGTGGGTGTCGCGGTTCACAAGTTCTCCAGTTGACAGTGTTGCGATAATAATAATAATATAATACCTTGAAAGAAAAATACGTATCCTAATAATATCTGGGTAAAAATAATTTTGCCAAATTTAGGTTTCTCGTGTAAAAAAGTAAATGTATCGAGGAAATACTCATATATCTCTCTCAGTAAATGCAAAAGGAATGAACTAGTAAAATATTTTTTTTATTGTTATTACGAGACATGACACGATTCGTAATGTAAACACATAAATACAACCATTATCCTCATTCCTGTCTGCCTCAAAAGTTACCTAACCCGTTCTTTCATTGCACGTGGACTATTAAGCTAAAACATAAAGGCATCCTGCTGATGGCACTGAAATAGAACCCTGTATATTATGATTTTTTATCATGACCAACGAAACATCTATCGTCGTTCAGGCATGGTTATAAAAAAAATGTTGGCGGAGTTGAAAAAGCCTGAAATTTAAAGTGCGAATTTTAATTGTCAGTTGTTTATTATACGTAAATAGTGAAAGGGAGAACACTCTCTTGATTTTCGACTTATCTCAGATTATCATTTCCTCCTCCTTAAAACACAGTTGCTGAACTGTTTTGGGCATAATTATTTCAATATGGGCAAATCGTTATTAGAAGTCGAGCGTCTTACCGACTTCGCTAAATCGTCAGACAGAAAATAACTAGATGCAGACGATATTTAGTGAACAACATTTGAATTAAACTACTACGCTATACATTTAAACAGTGCAGAGGATCAAATATATGTTGCTGAACCCCCAAGAAAAACTAACTTACTTGCACGACTTATCCCATGGTTTAATCACTTCCTATTTGTCAATGGAAAACCATAATTCCCATTTATTGAGAATGTTCTATTTCTACGAAAGCAAGCAAGATGGCGACAGACAAACACTTGAGCAGTATTACTACTTTCTTATCGTAACATCACGTCAAATGCTGCGCTTGGTTTCATAGAAATGGAACATTTCTCAATAAATGGGGATTGTGATCCCTCATTGATCAATGAAAAAGTGATTAAATCATGGCATAAGTCGTGAGAGTATGTTTGTTTGTGTTTGGGGTTCAGAAATATTTTTTATCCTCTATATTGTTTCAATGTAGTGCTAATTCCATGTGAAGATTTAGCGAAGTCGATAAGACGCTGGACTTCTAACTAGGCAAACCATGTTCAAATCTAGCTGCAGCCGTAACTTTTTATTTTCTCCCAGTACCGAAATCAACACCGTGGGTTGTGTTGATTTAACACACAAGAGTGGTAGTTACGCTGGGACACCGCATTGTGTTGAATTAACACAGCTATGTTTTACCGTGTACCCACTAAGGTCGCCAGTACGAAAATAAAAAAGTCAAAATCTCTGACTCTCTCAGTGCAAATTCAACCTAAGCTCGTGTTTGCACTATCAGGTAAGGAGAGCGCTTTGGCATCTCTTGAAACGGAGAATAATGTGTTACAGTATGAATAATTGTTTATACTAATAATGTCTCATATGTACTTGCCATTGATTATAAAGTATAATTTTTCTTTATGATTTTGTATTGCATAATTTATATATATTATTAGGTTAAAAGTGTTGTCGAGTAACTATCGGCATGTGTAGTGATAATGCAGCATTCGTTTCTGAATTCGTAGCCACATAAACAGACGTTGAGTATTCTTTTATATACTATTTTGTTTGTTACGTTTTGATTTATTTGTAATTATATTTTAAAAGCTTTTATAAATGATATACTAAAACCAAAAATGCGTTTATTAACACCTGGTATAAGTGAAATAAAAGATACGCGAGATAAATTAATAAACTAAATAAACAATGAAATATTTTGCATCTGAGAATTTGGTGAAAAAATTGTTCTTCACTTTGAAAAGAAAAACACGTCATCTCATGAGAAATAGTTTAAATGGGCTAGTAAACAATTATTTAAAGAGAGAAGAAAAATGAGTAAATATTTTTGTGATGTAAGAAAGGACGTGCAGCGTTCGAAATGTGGAGTTGAACAAAAATTGTAAGAATGTTTTAAGAAAGAGTAGCTGTAGAAGCAGCACTGAAGGTAAGACATAATAGGTAACCAAAGCGCATAGAACATTATGAACGCGGAAATACTATATTACTGGAAGGATGTATTTAAGTATATGGTTGATAGAATTGAAGACATTGGAAGTAGCCATACGTTGTTCGTAGAGAGAGCATTCTGGAGAAGAATATTGCAAGTTGGATGAGCAATACAATTAAAATAGTAGAAGGTTTAATTTATTGTGACTACATTATAGTAATGACTACATGCGACATGCCGTAGTTACAAGCAGAAACAACTTTATGCCATATATTTAAGTCGGGACCAATGTCAACGTGTTAACGAGTGTATAGAAGAACTACACTGAATTCTTAAAATGGAGAAAGTTAAGATAATAGAAAAGGAATTACCAGTTTCAGAGGTACCAGAATGAAAACGATCTGATAACTCAAGACAATGAAAACAAATCTTAAATCAGTTTCTTTTTAGCTTCTTTGTTTACTAGCCTTTCTTACATATGGATGGTCTCAAGAAATTATACGAGGGTCAACAGTAGACTATATTAAAGTCATCCAAAAGTGATTTTTGTTATGTTTTGAAAATTATGATGTTTTACACCTCAGATTCATAATTTTGATAAATTTGTGCACTTTAAATTCGCTTTCTATGATTTCCTTCAAGTTCGAGTAAATCGGTGTTCGTAGCTATCTCTAGCAGTACTCGATATCGAGCAAATGTCCAATATTGGGCAACCTTGATCGATATTGGCCCATTATTAGGCAATATTGACGTGATATTCTATACTGCTAGGGTAAGCAAATTTTTTATAAAACAATTTAGAGGGAACGGGGATAGAACCAAGATTGCATTTAGTATGCCCTAATGCTTCGATCCCAGCAATCGTAGCTCATTTGGAATGGCGTTGGCTTCGAATTCGGGAGATCCTAAGTTTGATATCAGCAGCCGGCATCCTGACTCACGTTTTGCGATGTTTTTTCTCAGTTACATACGTAAAGACCTTCAGCTTTGGTCTTGGCCGATACTTTCCAATATTCTTTTGTCTAACCTATCCCTTTGGAAAGTCCATTTAATTCAATTCAATTCAATGCTTCAAGCATCTACGCCCTATTTCGTTTGTGATTGTAAGTGAAAAGTGTGCATGTAATGTTAGAAACATATTTCGACTGAAGTGCAATATTCAAGGTTTCAAAATGTAATTGTGAGAAGAGAACTACATGAAAAGTATTCAAAATTCATATTCATGAAGAAAAGAAACATTAATTTCTTCCCTACGCGTTCTGTGTATAATACTTGCACTACTTAAGCAAAAGAAATATGCAATTTTCAACAAAAATTTGTACATAACGTTTAAAATATAGCTCTATTAATTTTTACAGTGTGTAGACAAATATTCATTTCATTCTAATATATTTTCATTCCAGCAGTAAAATTATAACACAAAATTGTAGTTATTATTAAGTACTTACCGTAAGGCAATTCATGTTGTTGATGCGATTAGTATGTTCTATGCAATAATGCAATTAATGAATGGCATTCACTTTATATATCTCCAACAGTCCGAGAAAGTAAATATTTTTTGGAGGAGACTTCCTTCCTCTCTCTCTCTGAAGAATTCTTCAAAAATTATTCCGTGGCCTTCGCGTGAAACTGGAGGGAGTGGGAAACAGTAATTCTTCTATCGTATGATGTAATAAATGATGAAAATGAGTAATACAATATTAAACAAAGCATTTCAAATATTCAGTAAACGAATCTTCTAAGTTTACGGAGCCTTCTTGCATAGTTGTGGCGCGGATATTTTACATGTCAAGTCATGATTGTAAGCCTCTGGTGTGGAACCCAGTGCCCATCGATTGCAAAGCCAGCGCTCTACTAACTGACCTACGATTCTCTTAAACACGGCAACAGACTACGAAAACGTCGATATGTTCCTGACAATGATTTTGCCAAACTTTATTTTCATTGGGGCAAATTTCTCTTGTCAAATCAAACGATTGTTAAAATTAGTTATTAGGGTTAATAGATATCTTTCTTGGATACCATTCGTGGTGGACTTAGTTTATGAAGCGACAGGTTCGAATCTCGGCTGCGCTCCAGATATTTTTGGATACGGATACATAATCATTGCATTCATATAATACAGACTAACCAAATCAATAGTTGGCAAATTGCCCCCAGTGAAAATAAAGTTTGGCAAAATCATTGTCAAAAACATAGCGACGCTTCGTAGTCTATTGCCGTGTTTAAGAAAACCGTAGGTCAGTTCATAGAGCGCTGGTTTTTCAGTCGATGGGCCCTGGGTTCATCACCAGAAACTTACAATCACGACTGAGTTTTCCAAGTGTTTTCCTCAGTCACACCAGACAAATGTCGGAATGGTACCTTTAACACAGACCCAACCCTTTCTCGCATCATTTTTCCTACACTATCATTTACATGCCTAAATACCATAAATATATTCACTAATTTCCTCACCAAATGAATGCATCCAAAGTGTGTTGAAAAGTATGTAAATAGTTACGGATCTAACCTAACAATCATTTTGGACTAATGCAGTTATTTGCGCATATTCAGATTTCTGAAATAATACATGGTGAGTAGCCATTCTATCAAGCTGCCTTCTGTCCTTCTAAGTGGGGCAACTTCAATTCGTCTTAGTGTAGTAACGTATGGACGTTTTCACAATTCCTAGACGCCTAATCAACTAATCACACAAATATATAGCTTTAAATCAAGAATGTTCGTTTTACTCAATATTCTTTTTATCCACACTTACGAAAAATATAAAGTCTTCTTGAAATAATACCCCAAACTTCGGGAGGTGATTCTTCATATATATAACAAAAACAAAACAGGAAGAGTTATTTTGAAGAAATTCAAAATTATGTTTAGTCTCGGGGCTTCAGGAGTTCAATGTGACGGCGTGATAGTCACAAATGACGTCACATTTCGACACATAATGACGTAAGCGGTATCAACTTACTACATTATAGTCAAAGTAGTACCCGATACTTCCATATAATCAATGTTTATCATTGAGGCAGTGCCGCATACACAAGTAAGAATTTTGTAGTTAAAAGTACCATGGACTGTACCGGTAAAACCTACATGGTCAGCATATATATATATAGGGTGTTTATGAAGTACACCGACAAACTTCTGGAGGTAATTTGTGATATCAAAACAAGACGAAAGTTTCACTGACAAATTTTCGAAGTGTGCATAGTTTTCGGGCTATAGGCTGCTAAAAGCGTGGGAAAATGAACTTCAGAGCTCCATATTTGTAACACCACGATCAGTAGAGCTGACGTAGCATGGTGCTGTCAAAGACTTCAAATATGCAGTATCCGAAAAAAAAAAATACATATGTCAAAATTATATAATGGGCGCGCAAGGGATGTCCCAAAGGAATTAGAGGATTCGCAGAAATTCTCTGAAGTAAAGATAGGTCGAAATAATGGTCGTTAGCTTTCCACTAAGAAACAATAATTAGTTTGCGTCAAGTCGATATTTTAAGTAGATTCCATATCCCGAGAGATTTTTTTTAAAAAAAATGCGTGTTTGCATAGCAAGCAGGAGTGAGAGAATTGCATAATTTCATCGAACTTGCATTTCTTTCTTATCAAAGAGATTAAATAGCATCGTCCGATTGGATGCTGGGAATGACGTATGTCATCTACACTCCCAGACACGGTAAGTCAAATAGTTCATGCTCATTTTGACCTAGCAGTACTTCAGAAATATACCAGAATTCTCTACTTCCTTTGGGGAATCCCTTGCGCACCCAGGGCGGAATTTTGAAATATGCATTTTTAACTAGAACATCTAACGTCTGAGACGATACCATACCGCATTAACTCTACTGTTCATGATGCTCTAAAGTTCATTTTCCCACGCTTTCAGCAGCCTGTAGGTCCGAAACTATGTACATTTCGAAAATTCGTCACATGAACTTTCGTCTTGTTTTGATGTCAGGAACCATCTTCAGAAGTTATGTCGATGTAGTACATAAACACCCTGTTATACAGAGTTTATACTACTCTACACGGTGTTACATAACTCTCTTGCTAGTGTTATCCTCTTAATAACACATTTGATGGTTTAGATTTCAGTTTGAATTTCTTTATGGTCTTTAAGCTACTCTTGATAACACAGGATAGAGTGAGAATAGGGTATTGGAAGGTAGTCGGTTAATGCCTATTTCGAAGGTATCATCCCGGCACTTGAGGTGTGACCGAGAATAACCCTGAAAAACTTCAGTTAGGATGGAACAGTTTTCAGATATCATCCCACCATGGTTGCCGCCAGGAGTTTCAATTTGAGGGGATTTAAAGTTAAAATTGGGAGCATGTTAGTGGGGTTTTGCACGATTTCTGTTGATTGTTGATAGTAAAGAAATTAAAGTTGATGGTACGCTCGAGAATTTGGTTGTGACATCCTCCCATATTGGGTCTTACAGAATCACTACACCCGACTCACCTTTCCATACAGAGGGGACGTACTTCAGTTGGTATACCGTTTCTTGATTCGATACCAGATGCCGACCATCCTGTCTGCGGTTTCTCCATGATTTCCCTCACACCGGACAAACGACAGGATGGTACATTCAAGTTAGGCCCTGACCGAAACCTTCCGTATAATTGTACTAATCCTATTCCGGCCTGACCTCAAAGGCCATAAATAAACACAATTCTGTGTTCCGATCCTTCATTTTGTTTTAATTTGAATGTATTTATGTCCTTTAGACACTTAAGCCATAGGCCGTTAAAGTTTTGTTTTTTCTAAACTCTATTGTTTATTCCATATCTTTCACGTTTCGATTATTTGCGGGACCGCTTCTTCTAACAATTCACGAAGATAAAACTGAAGACCTGGAAACCCTCAAGGGCATCTTTTTCCCTATCCGTTGCACGATGCTCGGGCCGAGGGGAGTTAGTTATTATGTCATTGGTCGTTGAGTTGAGGACACTTGTCCTAGTGTGGTACGTCAATTGTCACTAAGCAGAAAAGAGCTGGACAAATCAAGGCCACTGAAATCAGATCTGAAGTTAGTTTCTCTCTTCCTGATTTCATTGATGTGCTAGCAGGTGCTATGATGGATGAGAAGATAGTTGGTTTGATCCCAGCTCATGCCATGTGCGCTTTGAGGTGGACAAATACCGTATGCGTGGGTTTTCTCGACGTTCTTCCTTTTCCTAACATCTTCTTCATTCCACTAATTCTTCTTTCATAATTCATCCGGCCTGAGCCAAAGTTGTCTAAAGTCATTACATAAAATTAAAATTCATAATGAAGCTTGTATTAAACTGTTATTATTCATTTCCATAATTTATTACATCAGACATTATATTAGAATTATTAATATTATTATTTGAAGGCCATCGAAAAATTTAGTAACTTGCAAGACACAGAGGAAGGAAGAAGTTATCTAAAATATTTGCTTTCTCTTTGAGTAGAATGTATATAAAGCGTACATTACAAATATCATTATCGTAGTTGGATACACAGATTACAAGATGAATGGTATTACAGTAAGTAAAGAAAAATATATTACCATTTTAATATTCTGTTTTTAACTTAACCAGTCTTGTTTCCATTATTTGAAAATATATTTTTAAATGAAGTATATTTTTTAAAAGAAATACATTTTTAATAATTATATTATGCTAATGCTCCACTTGTAGTAAATAGAAGGTTGTATCTCCTAATACGTAATAAAACCATTAGTGGAATTCATTAGAAACACTTGATGAACTTTAGCAAACACTATATAAAACTAGCTTTACAGTTTTGTCGTTGACAAAATTATTTAGTAACCTATATGCCTGATAATTATATCGTAATTGAATATGATTTCTAAATTAGATTTATTGCGTAATGCATAAGTACACTAAAAATATATTGGTGTTTATTGCCATCACAAAAGGAGTAATAGAACACCTCTACCTCTACACCAATTCCAGTGCTAGGTAACACCAATTCTAGTGTTGGTTAATACCATCCGGGGTGTCCAACATCGTTTCTGGTGTTGACAAACACCTCTATCGGTATTCAGAAACACCTTTAGGAGTGTTAAAGTGCACCACTAGAAGTGTTAGGGAACACCTTCAATGGTGTTTATTAACACTCCTAAAGGTGTTTTTGAATACCGATAGAGGTGATGGTCAACACCTGAAACGATGTTGGACAACCCGGATCGTGTTAACCAGCACTAGAATTGGTGTTACTCAGCACTGAAATTGGTGTAGAGGTAGAGGTGTTCCATTACTCCTTTTGTGATGGCAATAAACACCAATAATTTTTTTGAGTGTAGATGTGACTCATTGTACAATCCATCCCTGTTCTGAAAGAAAAAAGATCTTTGAAACGTTTAAGTCTGGGGACGTTTAATTTAGTTACATAATCTTTCTAAAAAAACGAAAGCAAACAAATCACGAAAATTGATTTATCTGTTAATTGAATTTCGTTAAAGTATCCGGTCGTTACGAGTCTCAACTTAGTTTAGTTGTATTTGCTTTTACGAAAAAATCAGAAATGTTCAATAAAAATATTTCTATTATCTTTTAAACTATTTTGTAGAAATCATTTTTGCCTATAAAAGTAATGTGAAGAGATTTCATGAAACTGTTGAAGAAATTTTGAAATGTTTATTCATAAATATTTTATTTTTAAAATTAACATTGAAATACTATTATTGTTTTAATTCCATTGTGAACTTATGTATAAAAATATCATCAAGTTATGTTACATCGAGTACTATGTAAGCAAAGATTCTCGTATATAATCGGCGTAGAAACCACATGCATATGTTAATGGATATAATTATAATTTAAAAGTATATTATATTAAGCAGAAACTACTTTTTTAAAATACTCATAATATTCATTATATTTAGGTACTAGCTTTGGTCGTCACTTTTGTGGCCGCTGTTTCTGCTGGTGGAGTCGTTGGTTCATTAGGAGGACTAGGTGCGGTGGTATCTGGAGCCCCTCTTGCAGGAATTTATTCAACTGGCATCGCACCTGCTTTGGGTATTGACAGTTATGTAAGTATTTTTTTTTAAAAAAAATACTCTAAATATCTTCTGTACGAATGTATAAGTATTAAAACAGTAGGAAACTAAATGAAACATATGTTCTACATATAAATATGCTATAGATATACAAAATGGAAGAGATAAAATTGGCTTTTAATATAAATGTATTGGAAATTACAACTGGAAATATTATTGATAATTTATATGGATAATTTTTTGAAGGGATTTTATAGATTATCTTGTAATAAACTCAAGAAAAATAATTATTAACATTATGTGAACTCAACAACAAATCTATTTCAAACAGACCGTAACACAGTTAATATTTTATGAACCTTTTTACTAATAATATTTCAGGCTTATCCAAGATACTCTTTTGGTTATGGAGTGAGTGATACCCTGACTGGTGATAATAAGAACCAAGTTGAATCCCGTGATGGTGGAGTAGTAAGAGGAAGATACAGCCTGGTAGAACCTGACGGCAACGTTCGAGTTGTAAATTATGCTGCTGACAGTGTGAATGGATTCAATGCAGTTGTGAGCAGGACTGGAGCTAGTGTTCATCCAGCTCCAGCTGTTGCACGATTGGCAGTTTCTCCAGTAGCTGCTGTTGCACGACCAGCAGTGGTTTCTGCAGCTGCTCCTGTAGCTGCACTTGCAGGCTCTGCACTGATTTCTCCAGTCGCTGCTGTTGCCCCTGCTTCCGCAGTAGATACTGTGGTGAGTTTTTGATACGCTTTGTAGATAGATAAAATTTACTCTGGAACAATATGCGAGTGGGTTACAAATATTTGCAGTAGTAATTCAGAAAATTGCCGCTGTATATAACAGCTTGGTAGTTGGAAGAACCTTCGTGAGCTACCTTGAGTATCATTCGAGTATACTTACACACGAGTTATGACTTCTAAGTTAGTATTATTCTTCTAAAAAAAATAGTTCTTCAAATACGATTACTTACTTAAATTTACGTTTAAATTACACCTTATTTTAAGACAAATAGCATTACAGCCTGGTCTTTTCTGCGGAAGAGGAAGACAAATTCTGATATATATTGCGTTTTTGTATGGACTAAATAGTACAGGACAGTAACTTACTTTATTTAGAACCCGAAGGAAATGTCCCAACCTTTGTGGAATTGTGAAGGACTGCACTAGGGTGTGGTTCCTGAGGTTACGTGTTTGCCGGGGGTGATGTTTGCACATTTTAAAAGCATTTCATTTTGGTAAACTAGGCGGACCAATACAAAATAAACTAACTAACTCTATGGGTTACGGAACTCGCAAATTCATAAAGCCGGTATTCATTATTATCATCTACTTCTCGACAATACCTTCTAATACTTTCATCCCAAGACGTCTTGGTCTTTCCAATGGCCTCTTTCCTTCCAGTTTACCAACCAGGGTGAAATATAAACTTTGTTTTGCTCCCATCCAAACTATATGGGTTGCTCACCTTATCCGTCGTGGTTTCATTATTCTTAAAATAACTGGTGAAACATACAAGACGAAAATAATGTTCTTATTAAGCTATTTTGTACAGAAAATAAACTTTTTGACAACTAAGTTAAGCAACTATATTTAAGTTAAAATAATTGATTCACAATGGAAAATATGTACTTTTGTGCTTTTCGAATATCTATATTTTGACTTTACGTTTATAGTAGACTAACAATTTAGATGGAAACAAATTCGAAGAATATTTGAGAATCAGAATTTCTATATTTCTAAAACGAACATTTCAGAAAGTTATGGTGCTATGATACTGTATCTATGCTGAACTATAAACCAAACGCTTTGAATTTGATAAGAGGAACTGGTTAAGAACTAAATACTCGTAATATATATAATTAATAATAGTTCAAGGAAAGAAATTCATGTAACTCGTATTACACTACTTTAGCATTTAATACGTATTTTAGCATTGCATATATAACTTGTAGAGGAACTCAGTTATACCTATGCTTATTTTGGTTTTTAACTGAAATTTATGACCAAATATGTAGTTCAGAAGAAATGTTTCGTAATGAATGTATAATTACATAACTTTTCCCTTATACTAGGCAACTTAATTAACAGATCGCATTCCTTTGAAATAATCAAAAGGTATTCTCCACTTGAAATCATTTTAAAACAATTTGTTACATTGGCTACATTCTTAGGGGAAAAAAGGAATAAACATTGAGGACAACAACCCATGTACGTACAAGTTGTACAATCTAAGTATAATTTTAATACTCTATTTCTTCATGTATATAAGGTATATTATTGACGAAAAAAGTTTTTAAACATTGCAGGCTTACCCTCGTTATGCTTTTGGCTACGGAGTGAGTGATGCATTGACTGGAGACAACAAAAGCCAATCTGAAGTTCGTGATGGATCAGTCGTGAGAGGAAGATACAGCCTGGTGGAACCCGATGGCACCGTCCGAGTAGTTAATTATGGTGCCGATGGCATCAATGGATTCAATGCTGTTGTTAGCAGGGTTGGTGCTAATGCTCACCCAGTCTCTGGAATTAGAGGAGTGGGAATTGGTGTTATTCCATCTGCTGTAAAAGTTATCGGTTGATTGTTACCAAAAACGATAAACATTATTTGTACTGGTTTTGATACGAACCATTCCAGCAGAATACTTGAATAAAAATCTATATATTTAGAAATTGGTTTAATTTGTGTTTTGCGCACATAGTAGATTTTGGAAATATTTAATTTCGAGAAGGTTCTGCATGTTTTATTAGGAGTCTTGCAAAATATAACCGTCGAATTAATGATTTCATTGAATGCCAGCAAAGATATGCTGGACTCAAGTACCTCTTAAATTTCATAAAAATGTACAGCCCGTTTAAGCATTTAGGTTCAGTGTACTTGCTGATGGAGTATTCCCCGATTCTATCTCAAGGCAAAACTACCAACAAGCCCTTGGTCGAGCGTTAGATTAGCAATCTGAAAGTCCTGGGAAATCATCTAGCTTCCACATATCCTGGCTTACTTTTACATTTTTCCAAGTTATACTGGGAAAATAAAGGGATAGTCCCTTTAAAACAAACTGTGGTTCATATCCGTTCAACATCTTGCCCCTCCCATTCAGTCTTAGACAATTTTGCCAGTCTATATATAGTACATAATGTTTATATAATTTGGGTGCGCAATGCACTTTTTCGACTCAATACTCTTGATATATTATCAATACAAAGCGTAGTTTTCTAGTGGAAAGATTATTAAAACTGTACATAATTTTTAATATAAATAAAGCGTGCTCTGGTTCACAGTAGCGCTTTGTTCTTTCCTGTTACTTTAGGGCAGTACATTATAACCATATAAAATTCTCCTTGATAAATTATACTTGTATGGTATCAGAGAAATAGACCACTCCTGACATAAGTCATATCTTCAAAATATTAAACAATTTGTTGAAATTGATCAAGTAAAATCGGAGAAAACAATAATCGACAATGGAGTTCCTCAGGGCTCTATTTTAGGTCCTATACTTTTCCTGCTGTACATAAATGATCTTCCAAAGTTATTAGCTCCTACCAAATATGTATTGTTTGCCGATTATACCAATGTAATTATAAAATCAGATTCCAAATGTTTACAAGACGTGTTCAGTGAATTGATTTCGAAGTTATTAACATGTGTGGAACAAAATAAGTTATGCATAAAGGACTATAAAACAGTGTTTAGAGTCATCCTAATTCTAAGCTGTGCATGAATTCACTACATTTCAAAGCTAGAATAAAAGATGATAAGATAAAAATTGTTGATAACACAAAGTTGGCTTGATTCTGAGTTGACATAAAAAACATGTTTGTGAATTACTTAAAGAAAAAAAAACCAAGCACAATCATGTTTATGTTCCAAAGAATCTGCAAAATCGTCACTACGCAGATCGTCATTACGAACATTATATTATGCGTTAGTGTATTCTCATATTAAATATGAAATTGTATTCTGGGAATCGTCTTTTGAAGCGCATCAGGTATTATTTAACTCAGAAGAAAATCTTAAGAATAATGATGCCTGTATCCCAAACAGCATCGTGTAACCCAATATTTGAAAAGATAAATTTAGTACCTTTACCTTGTATCTATATACTACAATCGGTTATTTACATACATGAAAGCAAAAGGTCTTTTACCAAAAACTCTGAAATTCATTCTTATAATACCAGGTCAGCTAGTAAATTTCATATTAGTAGTGTAAGACTAACAAGTACTAAAAAATCCATAAATTATATTACAATTGTTAAAATTTCTGGTTTCTAGATATGTATTCTATATTATCTATTATCGTATATATTTTCTGCTATAATGTAACTGTCTAAGTTTAAGTATATTTTATTTTATATATTCTCTAGTTGCTATCTCAATTTTATATAGCTACTGCTTAATAATATGTTTTATATTGTCTCCTATATATAAAACTTCTACACATCCAATGTACAACAAACATGTACTTAATAAATAAGTCAATCAGATGGATTTTTTAAGTAATTAGAATACAAGTAAGTTGACATAGTGCGTCATACAATGTCAGAAATATAAGCAAAAATAGAGTCTCAACTGCGAATACCAAAAGGTGTTCCAGTGCTTTTTTACCTTCTAAAATTATAGTTCTAAAATTATATTTCCTCACTGTGTAATGAAACTTAGGCTTAATTCTTTCAGTTCTTGTTAAATGATGCTTTCCCTGGCAAGCTGCAGAATCAGAACAAGAGCAGCAAACCTCATCATTACAGACTTTTCTTTAGTTCACAATGGTTCGTCGTGTCCTCAAATTTTGCAATGTTAATTTAACCCATTTCCCGACGTTATAAAATGATAAAATTTTGCGCAGCGACGAAAGTCAGTGTGACAATGCAATATTTCATTGTTACTTTTACATATTTCTTCTATATATTTATATATTTTAAAAGCATATTTTAATATTTCTTTTAAAGTGAACTTCTTTATACTAAAACAAATAGTAGCCTGCAACAATATTGTGTTTCACTGGTTGCAGAACATTTTAGGATTTTAGTTACAAAATATTAGCTTGGAAAAAAGTATCTGAACACCGAAATAATTTTAAAAATATAATAAAAACTTTTTAAAGAAATACTTTTCTGAAAAACAATGTACTAAAGAAAACAAGAATGTTTATGCATGACTGAAAAGAAAAGCAAGTGGCGCGCCAAGAATTTATAAAGTGACTGTATATGAGAGCGCGCCCCATGCTTTTCTTTTTTAAAATGCATAAACCTTTTTTTTAATTTTAGGACTTTACTTAGGAATTTTAGGATTAATTTTTTTTTACTTTAAGAAAAGTATGTCTAAAAAATTTTTCTTTATTACTTTTTATTATTACTAGCCAAAGTACCAACCTGTTGGTGCGTGGTGAGCAAACTGCTGCTGCTGCTACTACTACTTCTAGAACACCACTACTATATATGCTCATACTACCACAACAAATACTGTACTACTACTGTCTACAATGGATACTACTGCTAGAACTAACAATACTACTGATACTGCTACTACAATTAATAATACTACTGCTACTAATACTACAGCAAATACGGTACTACTACAATGCTTATAATATTAAAATTAAAGAGGAATCCAAATTTAAATTAAAAAATCACGACGCCTAACGTGGGTAGGCCATGTGGCTCGGATGGGGGAGAAACGAAGATTATATTCGATTGTGGTTGGTAAGTCGGCGCGAAAGAGACCGTTGGGAAGACCGAGAAGATGTTGGGAGGTTAATATTAGAAACCATCTTCGAGAAGTAGTAGTAGTAGTATTTGTGATGAAAACTGCCTTGATCTTACTCAGAATACGTTTGTTACTGCGACGATGAACTTGCGAGTCCCGTAAAGCATAACGTAAGTAAGTAAACTATTTATTTCTCATTGTTGTTTTAACTTAGAAGTTTAAACAATTTACTTATTCTAATGTTATATACAATGAAATTACTGTTTTTATTATTTAGATCACGGCACAATCACTTCCGCTGACTTAAAATATCCAAAGCTCCTGCGCCTGGGCCCAAGCATCACGTATGCAAAATTTGCGTTAAATCAATGCACACATGTAAATTTGTATCATGTTCAACCGAGCCGCCGTAGCTCAGTGGTAGAGCGATGCCGTAGAATTCGCGAGGTATTGACTTCGATCCCAGCGGCCGACCATCCTGACTGAAGTTTGTCCTGCGTTTTTCCTCAGCCACAGCAGACAAATGTCGGGATAGCACCTTCAACATAGGCATTGTCCGACACCTTTCCGAATCCTTTCACCTCCCCTATTCCGGCCCAGCGCTGGATTAAGGGGGGGGGCTAACGAGGCTGCAGCCTAGGGGCCCACGAAGTATTAAATAAAAGAATAATAGTTTTATATTAAATATTTTGCTTGATAATTTACACATACCTTGATGTTTATAATATTAAAAGCACACCCATATTGACGTTGTCGTATTTGTATAGTCAGAGTTTAGGAAGACAGACACCAGATGGCAGAATATGGATCCGATTCGTGCTATGGTAGTTTCCCATCTACATTATTTTCTGTTAACTATGACCATAACAAGGCAAGGCATCATTTGGTGTTATGTCAGTCGAGTAAACGCTGCATTCTAATAAAGTTTTTATGATAATGTCAACAAAGAAATATAAAAGTGGTTGCGCTAAACGGAAAGAGCGTGAGAAAAGGACCAAGAAAGGAACAAAACTACCTAAGTTAACACAGTTTTTCAACTTAAACTGTTAGGAAAATGAGCAGTCAATTTGCAGAAGAAACTCTTGCTGACCAGTGTGAAGCTGAAGTTTCAAACAACAGTGACACTCACAATGTAGAGAACGTTTTTCGTCAAACGCGCTTACTACGACAAACGAAACAACTAGAACAAACTGGCTTTTGAGAAAATTGTACCAAAGTTCAGGACGGGGCGTCGTAGAGTTCTCGGATTGTAAAAATAAACAAATTGAAATAATTTGAGCTCCTCTGAACTGAAAAGAGATGTGAATATGGCAATTACTACTTTAATCTGGACAGAGACTGTTATAACATTACTTACTTACTTACACTATGACTTGCGGAACTCCCAAGTTCATCGCTCGTTCGCCATCGGGATCTATCCTCGGCAACATCAAGCCAGTTTTCACCACAAACATCTACATCTCGAAGATCCATTCTAACATTGTCATCCCAATATCGTCTCGATCTTCTCAATGGTCTCCTTCAATCCGGCCTTCCAACCAGGATAGAATATAATCTTCGTTTTTCCCCCATCCGAGCTACATGGCCTGCTCACCTTAGTCGTTGTACATTCATTATTTTTTACATCTGGTGAATTGTACAGTCCATGGAGTTCTTCATTATGCAGTCTCCTCCATTCTCCAGTCAACTTGTTCCGTTTCGGCCCGTATATCTTTCTCAAAAACCTTATTTTCAAACACATGTCGTTTATTTTCATCTGCTAGGGTCGTACTCCAACTTTCGCAACCGTAAAGTATTACCGGCAGAATAACTGATCTGTATATATTTTAATTTCAACTTCCTTGATATTAAACGCGAGGTTAAGAGTTTCTGGACTGAACAGAAACATGCGTTGCCCGACACCAAACGAATTTGTATTTCTTCCGTTACTTCGTTTTTGTTTGTTACGTATGCTCCCAAGTATTTAAATGTTGCTTACTTTCTCTATGTCCTCGTTCTTAATTGTTATGTACCTATTTCCGCTATTCCCTGTGTTTCGGCTGGTTATCATGTATTTTGTTTTCTCTATATTTACCTGTAGACCTATCTCACCGCACGCTTCTACTAAGATGTCCATGTTACTTTCTAGAGCCTGTATTAAATTTACATCATCCGCGTACACGAACACTTGATTCAAGCCATTCAACGTTAGTCCCTTTTTCGTCTCTTTTATTTTTAAAATCATATATTATCGTTATAAAGATACTCAAAATATTTTAATTCTTGTTGTAACGATACTTACTGCTTCGAAAATGAGAGAAAAAAAAAATAAAACATTATACACGGAAACGGTTAGAGGAATCCAAGGACTGAACAAGAATATTTGTGTCAAAATAAAAATTATAAAACACCGCAAAATTATATATCTTTGAAAGAATAAAAAAAATAACAAAAAATGCTTGTTTCGTGTACAATTGTACCCCGTTGGGTACGGTTAAATGCGGTGTTATGAATGTAACCAACAATCTGAATGGAAAAGTTCCAGTCCTTCAAGATCGTCTAGCAGCAACCAACAAAACAATATTTATTTAATTCTTCTACGCCAGAGGTATTGTAGACGGCACCTATATGCCTAAAGGATAAGAATGAAAGAAACCTTCCACGTCGATTATTTGAAATGTTTGTGGAAGGCAAATCGACGCCACCGACGTAAGTGGTCAATGATGTTGTTACACGATAATTCAAAAGTTAACACGAAGTTCTTCTGGTCTAGGAATTGCTTGCTTAACAGGAAAGTACATAATTCCGTAGTCACTTGATCTGTCATCGTATTAATTCTTCTTCCCCGGGCTAAGGGGCGAGGGAAGATGACAACTTCCCTCCCCCCAAAAAACCGTGATAAATAAGGTGAGGTGAAAACTGAAGATTTCTCAGTCACCTTCAGAAACACAAGTCGTAGTGTCTCAATAAAAAACGCGACTGCTTTGAAGTAAACCAAGGCCATTAGTTGGAACCTTCAATATCTTACATTTAACGTGCTTATCCTGGATCTTTTGTGGCAGATCTTGTTATATGTAGAAACACAGACATCTGATTAGCTATACCATAATAAGAACTAAACTAAACTACAGCGTAGTGTAGTACAGAATAATATCCCGACAGGTAAGTACGTTTGCAGTGTTAGCTTGTATAATTAATGTCAAAACGAAACCTAAAAATGTATTTAAACAACGTTATGATTGAGAACTAGAGCAGGGAGATGATTCCGCAGCGCAAAGCCTATTTTAATTTTAATTAAATTTTTGATGCCTTTAGGCAGCTTTGGCTCAGGCCGACAAAGTCAATTCGATCATTATGAAATGTTATCTGGATAATCTCCACTGAGAAATCACTCATCAATCATACGTTTTCTGAACCATGAGGGATCTCCAGAATAGGAATACAAGAGGCCTGTGTGGTTTAGGCCACTTGATGGCTTATGATTCGTTTGAAGACATTAAAAAAAAGCAATATCCTGGTCAATCGGTAACGGTAAATTGAGCGATTTGAATTAACATATATGTTTGCCCAGTACGAGTAAATCATTAGAGTATTTTAAAGAATACAAGTTATGAGCATTGGTTGATAACGTAAAATGGAAATGACTACGTTTTTGTAAAACACTGCTGTATTGAAGAGATATGACAGGAGTCGTAGAACTGTACTTTAATGCAGCACTCCTTAAGGAAGTTTATCGGAATTGAACGATAGGGTTGCCAACTAAGAACTTTTTAAAAACCGGACATTCCGGTTTATTTCAGTTTGGAAACTGGACATGCAAAACACCAAGAATAATTACTGTAGGCCTAACTACTTCATTTATTACTGTATCTGAAAGACATCTTGAGTAAAGCGACATACGAAATTTAACAACTCATTCAGTGTTGTCTGTAAAAAGTGTTGGTAAAGGAAATGAACTAAATTCATATATGTTCTTTAGTCATATTTGGCTCATGGCTCAGTCAGGATAGTCGGCCGTGGAATTCGAACCCACGTGCCTATCCAGTGCCGATCCAAAGTCTTCATGTTATACCCTGGACCACGAGGGCTGGGAAAAGAAGACTTACCAAAAATCATCCAGTGCAGGATTTTCGGAAAAAAAAAGGTTAAGAGGCTTACGAAATCCATCCAGAGCAGGGCTTCAACTTCACAAAAATGTGTAGAAATTTTATTTCCCCAGTCTCAACTAACTGAAGTCACTTAAAGCATCTTAGCTATTGGCAACAAAATGCAATGGAAACAAACGTTATATATCAATTATAAATATGGGACTCGAATTACCATAGGAAATCATGTAATGTTTACCAAAGACAGCTTAACAATTAAACTTAAAGAAATAAATTTACATTCAATTAAAATAGCTTTCTACAAGAATAATTGATACGTCTTGTAATACATCATGATCAACCTAATGTCTAGTCAGTATTCAATATGTCTGCGTAAATTAATTTTTTTTTTCTAAAACTTTAAAAAATGTATTTACAAGATAATACTCACTGTTATAATAAACGCAACGCAGATCTCAAAATGAGAAAAAGTAATTAATGAGGGGGGAAGACCGCAAGTAGATATTTTAGGTACAAAATAGTTATAAAATGTAAGCCACGATTACCATGTGTACTATTAAAGCAAAAATTACACCACCTAATTTAGAAGTAAGGAAATACAATATTATTCGGAGCTGATGATAATTGTTTCACCAGACGAAGAATAAGCTACAAATCGGGCTTTTGGACCACTAATTTTAGAATTGTGAGTCTTCAGCCACAAAAGTTAAACTGTATAACTATATATTTAAACTGTAACGCCAATACACTCACAATATAGGAAGCACCCCTCGAAACCTAACATTAGGCGTCCGGTTTAAACTTGTAACTGGCTAGACACTGGACAATTGAGCCAAAACCCGGACTTTCCGATTTACAACTGGACGGTTGGTAACCCTTGAACCTATTGTTGTCAGACCAATGGCCACTATTCAGAGACTAGTCAACAATCAGCGGGTGGAAGTAAAAAAACAAATCTGTACAAGTTCTAGAACTTACCTCCGCAGACCTGCAAGTTCGTTCAACCTGGGCATATGTACGGCATTCGTCCAATGAAATCATTTTTCAAATTATTACGTTATCTCCAAACTTAATTAGTCGACTTTCTATTATTTCGAAGAGATAATGAATTGAAATTCTTATTTATTATGATAAATTAGTTCCCTTCTACTCGATTTAGTGTTTTTTTAAAGCTGGTTTTCCTTTAAAAATGAGTACACAACCTTCGAACACTAGGCGATATTCGCATTCCACTCTGAAAATAACAACTGTAAGAAGTGTGTGCGTCTAGTCCGTTCCAAGTGTTCGTGATGTAAGAAAGTGTTGTGCCTGAAGTACTTTCTTTTGTGAGGAGGATACAGAAAATTAACTTGTATTACATTACGGTGAGCGATATGTATCTTAAGGTACGCTGCAACAAAGTATGGCTTTATGCCATTTTCCGCTCTCTTTGTAATATACGTTTAATACACTATTATTCTTTCACAGTGTACTCTATGCTATTAATCCTTATGATAGGCTACATAGCTTGCGGTATTCT
>JAGDQP010014194.1:1565-45822 GCA_022664845.1 Lepisma saccharinum | reverse complement strand
AGTTTAAAGAACTACGCAATAGATGCGCGCGTTTGTGCAATAGTAGAAATAATTTTCTTAGGTATGAAATTTCAAGTTTCTCTTTTTATTCAAATTGAGAACATGCTGGTTTTAAAATAAGATCAGTGGTCCCATTTCTAAACCGATATGTTATTATTTAAAATGAAATACTGTTGATATTTCATTTGTATGAAAATTTATTCTCAGTGCAAAAATAAAAACTGCTTTATTAATTTTAAGATGTGGTATTTTACAGTGCATTTACGAGCAAGAAAATTCGTAGACAATTTCATCCATATTATTATTATTATTATTTTCATTGGAATTTTCCTACCATATAGTAAGAATATCGTACCTGCAATTGTGGAAATTTTCAAGTTCTGAAGGTATTCTCATGTAGGTGGGAGTGACGATTTATATGGGGAGGGTGTTTGCTGCAGGGTTGGCTGGTTTAAACCAGTTTTTTTTTTTCAAAATATCAATTGGGTTAAACCAATAAATAAATAAATAAAAGCAAAAATGCCACAAATAGTATGAACTTCATGGTGACGATTTCTCATATTAAATAAACCATCTTCGATAACTTAATATAATTTTTGCCTTGTAATCAAGGGATCTCGGGTTCGAGTCCAGGTGGTGGACAATCTCTCTCAGGTGGTAATCGAGTACTGGTTCGGATTCCACTTTGAGCTTTAGCTGTAGGTCCTGTCATTCATAACCTCGCTGCTGCATTAGAACATAAAGGAGAAACAAACTTATTTCTGTCCATCCATATGTAATATAAATAAATAAAGCAAAGTTTTTAAACAAAAAAAAATGTAGGGAGGGGGGCAGTTTTTGCCAACCCTGGTTTGCTACCATTATTTTGTTTAAGTTCATATTTTTTCCTAGATTATTATTTAAAGGCTGACAATTTTTATGTCCCTTTAGGACTCGAACTCTACCACTTCGAAGAACCTGTAGGTACTGGCCGATTAATCATTTTTTTTCGAGATTAATATCAAGGAAGTTTAAATTGAAAATACACAGAACTGTCATTCTGCAGGTAATACTTTACGGTTGCGAAAGTTGGAGTACGACCTTAGCAGATGAACATAAATTACGGGTGTTTGAAATTAAGGTCAATTCGAGAAAAATATACGAGCCAAAACGGGATGAGATGACTGGAGGAGACTGCATAATAAAGAACTCCGCATAATAAATTTTCCATGTATTGATAAGCGTTCCACAGATATGTAACTTTACTAATTTAAGAGCATCACATGTGTGTTGGTGAATTTTTTTATGGCCTTCGGGCATCTAGGCCGCAGCCCGTGGTATATAAATAGAATGGATCCGACCAGGGAAATGTGAAAGGAATGATCCCTCATTTACCTGGTGTGACTGACCTCCAAGACATACGTCATCAAAGATGGACGGCAAGTGGGATTGGACCACGACCTCCAGAATGCTAAGCCAACACTCCACCACTGCGCTACGGCTGCTCGGTATTTATATGTGGTGTCCCGGGCTGTGGTAGATCGGTGGTGGCCGAGTAGTTATGTCCAATGATCGGTCGTTCAGTGTTGTACCAGTTAATAATGAATGTCCAGTTTGGATAAATTAACCAGATTTCGATCACTAAATTCTTTGCACCTTATATATGCTACCGTCAAAATCCGAAATTAGTGGAAACTAGAATTCCCTTATTAAAACTAGTTTTATCAAAGCCCTTTCGTTGATATTAGTATTAGCTAGACAATACTAGAATTTACTGTGTTAGGTAGATATTTCTAGTTCTAACTAAAAGTGTTCTAGTTCAAACCCGATATATTTATTGAAAACTAGTATTAACAAAAATTGTCGCTTCGTTTAAGCGTACAGTGGCGCGCCAAGCAAAAAATAATATCATAGTATTATAAAGTACAAAGCAATTTTACTTATGAAGATATACATGGGGTACTTCCCTCTTTAGAAACATCCTACATGCTTCTATAAGTTACTACAAGCAAAACTATCATGGGATTAAGAATTTCATAGAACTGATTTCTTTTTTTGCACAATCAGTGGTGGCATTGCTCAAAGAAGCTAGCTGCAGTCCTCTCTTCCGGTGCCCGTGACAAAAGTTGAATTCAGATCTACAAACGATATTTATTTTGTAATCACATGGTGCGGACACCCTAAATTATAGCAGATAGTTGCACCCATTTTAATTTCTTTTAAAAATATATGTTCATTTATAATCAGTGGCTAGAGGTATGCAAAATTTGAAGAAAGGACAATAATGGGCTTTAGAGCTACGGATTTTTGAATATCGGTGCCACAAGGAAAAAAAAGTATATTACAGTAGTACAGTGATGTCATAGCCATCGAGCGGCAGTAGTTTTCGTGTAACTAATTAATTCTAATTAATACTTTGTAATAGTTAAACATGTTTGATTTCAATACAAATACCTATTAGATCTATATTGAATTTATTTATGACGTTTAGGCATTTTTGCCTCAGGTCGGGATAGTGTATTGCAGAGTATGTGGGATGGCAGTCGTCAGGCCGATTTTTGAAGGTACTATCCCGATATTTTTCTGGTGTGGATGAGACTAACCCTTCAACAACTTATCGAACTCTGGTTCTCCTGATTGCTAAGCCAACCCTCTACCAACTGAACTACGGAAATGAACGTAAATGACGGACTCTATCTCAAAGTTTAATTTTATTGCCTTAATAAAGCGGGAAAGATTATGTACTAGTCATCTGATGATGCACAGTCACGATGATTGTTATACGCGGGCTAAGTTGGTAGAAAGTATGAAGATTTGATTCACGACAATCCTCTCTTTTCATCGATTAAAAATGTAGTACGGAAGAGTTATATAAGGCAATCAGTTCGATTTTTCTCGGCGCTCCATTAATGCGTTTCTTAACGCTTTTAGCTTAAGATATTGAAACATTAAATTATACAGTAACATGTATTTTACCTGTACTTACTCTAATGGTTTTTCTTTTTGCTTTAGACGTAACAAAACGAGAGAAGGGTGTAAGATGGAAACGCCTACATGCCTTTCAGTAATGCACGCAACTACTGTCCTTATTAATTATAGAATAGTATTTTTGTTTTGGAAATGGATGAACTAAGGGTATCAGATACGTTCTCATAATGGACTTTAATGGCAGAAATGTCTAATTCTAAACGAAGCATATATTTTAGGGAAAGATGTTTGAAGAGTGACTCAAAAGATTCAATATTCTTAGGTATATTCCACAATATTTCAAAGCTACCCAGTTTTGCAAACAACGTACTTAGATCATTTTGAAGTGAAGGATACTGTGCATTAACGAAGGTAAAATATCTCGCAATATATTAGCCCAGATTGTTTTGTGTGGCATAAAGTAACCTTTCCTGCTGCACATGGCATTCACAATATAGTCATTTATGCGTATTCTCACCAACTGCTAAAATCTGGAAGCTTAGATTTAGAACATTGTGTAATAATTATTTTAAGTAGTAAATTTGTCATGATCACCATCTTAAAAACCGCCATATTGTATGCAGATATTTTATTAAAATGGCAAGTGTGTCCTGTGCCATATCAAACAATAAGAGAATGTGTGCATATTTAACATACAGCGTCGGAGTTATCGGCACGGATAGGGCGCTGCTGGGTAAAGCAACACATGCTGGGTAAAGCTGGGTATGC
This sequence comes from Lepisma saccharinum, assembly GCA_022664845.1. Classification (NCBI taxonomy): domain Eukaryota; kingdom Metazoa; phylum Arthropoda; class Insecta; order Zygentoma; family Lepismatidae; genus Lepisma; species Lepisma saccharinum. The sequence continues at coordinate 42,147 of JAGDQP010014194.1, read as the reverse complement.
ACACTTTTAGTGAAAGTAACTCTGACACAATAGCAGGCAAGTCAAATCTAACACCTTGGATGATATTCTGGGAACATTCGCATATAGTTTGATAAGCCGCACGATCCGCTTACTAGTGAAGAAAATTGACCTCTGTCTAATATGGCGGATTTCAAGGGCAGCGGCCATGTTGATCACTTCCTCCAAAATATAGCTCATCCACACTGTTACATATTTGAGTACTTCGATCTTTCATTTCATTTTCGGTTTATAAATTACCAAGGGGTAATAGGACTTTTGAATCACCCTGTATATATCATTATTACTAATTTTATTATTATTATTAATTATCATTAATTTTATTATTATTATTAATTGCCATTAATTTTATTATTATTATCATTATTAATTACCATTAATGTTATTATTATTAATTACTACTGATTTTAATATTATTAAATTGTAAATACTAAAATTATTACTTCTCCAATGTTATTACTACCAGAATTCATACAGCTACTTAAACACATACCTCGGTCCAAAAAAGGGAACCGAAGATCGTCAACGATACTTTCTCGTCAACTGAAATTAACTGACACTGATATTTCGTTAAAATTCTGTCAGAAGAAAATAAAAGTCAGCTAACTCAATGGCTGTACCGATTAAGAGTCTAAATCTATAGAAGAAATGACATTCGTGTGGGTTGAAAATGCACGGAATACCTTATGAGGGTTAATATATATACAAGTAACAAGGTTTTACGGTGGTATTACTTTGAACAGCATGCATCTTTATCAAGCCTCACAAGAAGTTCTTATGTATCGTAATTATCTTATAAGATTATATGGTGCGGATCAATTAGCACCATTCCTTGTGCCAATAGTGAAAATACTGATCCGTCATAAACCTGGCATACATTCGCTAGCGATGTACATTTCTCTTTGTGATGTTGAAGAAGATTTTGAAAATTACGAATTATATTTAAAAGAGAATTTTTAATTTTATACTTGGAATATTACTATTGTTCAAGGTTGTTCGTCTCTGTTATGCGAACATTATTATTTCAATATGTAGCATATCGCGCATTATGCTATTTCTTACAATCATTTAATGTACGTTTTCAAATCCTAACGTTAATGATCTTATAATGTAGTCGTTTATAAGACTAATTTCTCAATTTCATCTTTTTGTAAATCCATTAGTACGGTATCTAAAAAAAAGTGCAATATTAAAATCTGGCAGATTCAGAGAAAGAAAAGGAAGAGGAAGAAAGAAACAGAATATTATAAAAGAAGTTTTATATTGAAGGGAATTTTACAAAATAGCTGCAGTTTTTTTGTTCAGAAAAGCATGAAATAACATTTCCATATGTTTTGCTAAAATATACTATGGTCACACAATACCTGTACGAGCAAATTATATCAGAAATTTAGTAAATTTCAGCCAAACGTATAGAATTTCGATTTGCTTTTGTTTTCCTTTGCTCCTGAAAAATTATAGTTTTGACTCTTTTGTGTTTGTAAAAGGAAAGCTTCCATTTTAGACCGAAATAATATTCTTTGTAAACTGCAATTAATAATAATTAATGAGGATAAAGTAGAAAAATTATAAACAGCGTTTGAAAGAAAAAGAACGATAAAAACTATAATAATTATATTCTATTATTATAAATATGTGCAGCAATCTACTGTAATTCTATGTACAATATGCAGTCAAACTGACCCGGTTTTAGCTCTAAATTCAACTACCAAAATCTCCCTGTAACTCCCTCTAGCTTTCTTACTCGCTATAACCAAAATTAGTTTGAAGCACTGATCCTGTGAGATCCTCAAAAGGTGCTGAGGTCTAGCCAACTGTGATCTTGGATCGAAACTGACGAACTCGATGTTAACTATACGCATGTGATTTTTTGAGATACACCTTTTAGTTATGCATCAACAAATATTGGTGAATAATAATCTAAGAATGGAAAGTTGTTACCAGAATCATTTAAAAAGTCCTTTAGAGAAATTTTAAATAAACCTTGCTTCACTTCATAACTGACGTCATATTTCGACAAATAAAGAAGAACGACATATCGACGTAGCAAATCAAAATTAAAGTGATTCTATTTCTGAAAAATGTATGATTGAGAAATGCAACTTAGTTGGAATTTCTGTGCTTGCTCTATTAAATCATAGTAATTCCTTTCACTGGATTAAACGCAGGAGGTTTCAATTCATGGAAGTGCTATAAAGTCATCCATGTTTTTTCAAAAGTCATGTTTATGGCGAGTTGTGAATTGTAATGTTCTTAGTGAGACTTCAAGGTGATAGGCATAAGCAACTTTAAAAAATAGACACGTATAGTAAGAAATGACGTGCAAAGTTAGTTTAATTCCTGTGGAACAAATATGTGAATTTAATTTAAAAAATCATTTTCCTTAAGCTACAAGTTTTAGATAGACGTCAAAAAATATGATTCTTAGCCCATCAATTTAGGTACATTGCATTTCATCATTCTTCAACCCTGTCTATATGAGGAATATTTACGGCAAGCAAATTAGCCCACGTTTAGAGCTCCAAGACACTGCCACAAATGAAGCTGAGAGACTTTAAAAGTGTAAGCTGGCTAGGTGAAGTAGCTTCTTGATAAACATTTTCCATTTAGGGTTCTTATGAATAGGCGTTTGCAAAATACTTGAATATAAAATTAAAGATACCGTTGCAAGAACAAAACAACTCCATTTCATAATTTTTCAGGACACGTAAAATGTGCATTAATATAGAAAAGTAAGTATGTCTGCCCAAAAAAAAAGGCACATGTTTACATATAACAAAGAAATGGGAATATTTGGAGTTTTACAAAAATGTCTGACTTGTTAAACATGTATATAGTATATATGAGCTGTACATTAATTTAAAACCATTACTTACTTCTTAACCTTTCAGTAGGCGCGTGGGGGTAAATTGTACCCCCAGGTTGGTAAATTCATCTTCAGATTATGAAAATAGTTGAGCAAGAAACCTTCATTATTAAAAAAAATAATTATTTCATTTTAACCAAAGAATGCTTAAAAAAATCAGTTACATGAAATGTTAGTTGCTTTGAATTCAGTCATCATTCAATTATACCATCATCATAAATGCTGTTATAAAAATATACCGTCTCGAGGAGCCACAAGAGTTATGTTATAATAACTAGCTGCAAGTGCGCAAGCGGAATCTTCGGAACTTCTCCCGGCGCAAGAAATAGACCACGGCAGGGTCTGTCTGAGTCTTGCCCCGGCATGTTGATTGTTTTCCAAATATCTCCGGTTAGAAAAAACGGATTTCGCTCGTTCTTGCACCTGGTAGAAGCGAATGTTTCGAACGCTATATGTACATTAGAAACTAAATTTGGCTTCAAAATAGAGTTGCCGGTTCTTGTACAGCTATCCTCAATTATCCAATTTCAGAAAGTATTTTGGCTGTCTTTAATGGGGACGGGGTGCTACTTTAATGTAATATAGGATCAGTTCCTAGTTTACATGAGCGTAGCTGTCTCTCACGTAAATTCCCAGAGAATATGCTTTTTGAAACAACCACTAGAGAGAGAGAGCTTCAATAGAGTGCAAGTTTAAAGCATGAATTCTATTCGGTTACAAAATTCAAGTTCGTAATATTGAAGTATGTAGCACTATTCCCTATATTAAACAGTACATGCTTTAATAAAAGATGATCTGGAAAAATAAATAGATCTTAACAAATTAGATCCCTCCCAATTTTTTCCCTATGTAACAAAAACCCCTACTGTTAAAAGGAGTGGAAGGCACAGATTAATCAAGTTTCATGCCAGTAATCTACAAGTTAAAGATAACTCATAGAATCATATTTACCTTGCTCTCTGTGGTCAGTTATTATCTTTATAACTTAACAAAGTAGATACCTAGCGTAGAATTCAATAGTTTTTATATTTAACACTTGTGTAATATAAGCAACATTAGTACAAAATGCCATATATTGCATGCTTTAGGGTTAATCGTGATTTACAAAGAAATACATTCTCCAGAACTAAGATATTATTTTCATACTACATTATACTTACAAATGCCATCATTAATATTAAACTACATGACATGTTTTGTACGTAGAAGTTTTAAAGTTAATGTAATATTGTTTCAACCCTTTCAGTTTTTCATCAAATTGTAATGGCGGCATTGAAGAAATTTATTTACCTATACTTTCTCATACACTGTATATTTTCCAGATGTTTTAACTACATTATCTTCGACAATCAATCTGAACAAATATTGCAGGAAGGCCTCTTAAACTGCATTACTATAATGGTAGAGAGACATTTCAAAAGTGCAAGAACTCTTTCTATACTCTTCTCACATAAATCGGACCTAGTTGATTCTATAATGGAAATGCATCACAGTGTATATCTTAATATACAGCGACACAATGGACAAAATTTATCTAATGAATCTCGTGCATGTAACTATAAAAGAAATGGTATAAATTATATTATCATTGTGCAAGAAGTCAGTCAATTTGAGGACCTAATTAATAGTTGCGAAGTAGCAGCTGCTCGACATTCTGGTTCGAAATTTATAACAGTTTTTCATAATACTAAGAGCACTGCCATTCCTATTGCTCCACTGTTCGAAATTTCCCTTAAGCATCGGATAATGAATAACGTACTCTTGGTTCCAGAAATTGATGCCAATATTTCCACGAATAATAAATCTAATCCTTTAACACAATTATCCATTGTTATATATACATACTTTCCATTTTGTGAATATTCCTGCTTCAATGTGAATGTAACTATCTTGGATGTATGGAAGTCACATAACTTCCAAAAGGGTGTAGAATTATTCCCTAACAAAGTAGAAAACTTACATAAATGTCCATTAAATTTTACTAGTGTACATTTACCACCTCAAAACATCATCGAGACGAAATCGAGTAATTTTCTCAATTTAATGGGTAAAGATGGGAAATTGGCCGAAACGTTTGCCGATCACTTAAATTTATCTTTGAATTTAGACTATACAGAGTCAATGGCGCAATATATAATGGAATATAAGGCTGGGATAATGTCTGGAGTGTATGAAGGAAGTTTAGTTCATTTATATATATACGGAGACGACTACGTGGACTTTGAATCCATATTTTCAAGCAGTTTCGTCTACGCTGTATGGATTGTTCCTTCTCCTGATCTCTATCCTCTGTGGATGAATGTACTCTTCCCATTTGAGCCATCTGCTTGGCTTGTATTATTATTTACCTATGTTGTCGTTTCTGTTCATACAAACATTGTTGAAAGAGTTGCTTTATCAAAGTACAAATCCTTATACATTTCCGTATTAAATACACTGTCTATTTTGTTAGGTGTATCAACCAAACCTCCCAAGAACATGCTTATAGTAAGATCAACATATATGGTTTGGATTCTCACATCACTTGTACTGTGCACTTGTTATCAAGCATCTCTGTTTGTATTTCTCACTAACCCGAAGGCATACCCTAAAATTAACACTATGAAGGAGCTGGTCGAATCTGGAATTAAACTTGGTGGATTTCTAGATTTGAAAATATTTTTCGCTGACAATTCTGACCCTGTGACAAAAGCAATACACAGAAACTGGGTTACAATAAACTCGTTAGATGATGGTTACAAACAAATCGCTGAAAAGAAAGACTTTGCCATGATGTGGACACAATCCTACACAGAATATATTATGTACAGTAAATCATACCTTGACCCTCTGAGGGGTCCCCTTTTCCATATTGTTCCTGAAAAGGTGTCTCATTTTCCATGTTTTTATTCACTGGCAAGTGGGTCTCCATTTGCTTATGCATTCACACGTATAGTTCAAAGGTGTGATTCCGCTGGTCTCTTTCTCAAGTGGCACAGAGACGTATTTTTTCCCCTTATGACCAAATCCACGAGAACAGATAAAATTGACAAGACTAGTACACTTGACATGTCTGTGTTCATGGGTGCATTCGCTTTATTAATTCTTGGTTTAATGTTGGGTACACTGGCACTTGTTGTGGAGTTAATTGTAAAGAACATGAAGAAGCGATTAGAAATTAGAAATAGAAAAACATGGGAATGAAATTAAAGTAAAATTATGTAAAATATCTCTATCAAACACCAGCCTTCATAACAGAAATCGGTTCACAAGGTGCCAATAAATAATTCTTTTCCTGTGGTAAGTGATGGAAACCTTCTGACTTAAGGATGAAACTAAAATGAAATTTACTTAACCATAATTATAGTCTACTTAATAAATTCTTATCGAAATTCGGCAGCAGATATCGTGCAAGTACTCAAAATATTGTTTAAAAAAGAATTTAAGAACTTTTCCACTTTCGAAAAAACATATAACGATATTACGTAGTAACAATTAAATAAAATAGCTGTACTATCGGGCTAAGAACATCAAGGAGCCATACTCAAAGAATGAAGTTGTGAATCTATCCAGATTCAACTTTAATTTTAAGGAGGGGAACAAAGAAGACAAAGTCTGCAAAGACTATACTGAAAGAAGATATAGATGCAACGACTTTATCAACTTTAGGTAGAACATTGTTTCTTTACCGTAGCTGAAACACATTCATGTGGAATTGTGAAGTGTGAATTGTGATAGATTAGAATAAACAACAGTCGAAGTTATCGTCTGACTGGAAAGGAATTTAAAACTATCAATATGATTTTGGTTTCTGCTCATGTTATACAACAACGACAAAACAGCTCTAGGTATATTCTTCAATAAAGTTTGGAAACTTTATTAAAGAGTAAGGAATGTGGTTTCGCACGTGTACAAGTGTACTATAAAACTACCAATACTGTAAATAGCAATATCCTTACATCATGCACGCAAAGTGTAATGTTAGTTGGAACATCGCTCTTCTTAGTAACAACGTTTCTTACTAAACGTTGAATACAGGACTTCGCATGAACATATATAGTATCTCAGAAATGTCGTCTATCATCTCCTGGGATAGTTTTCCACATCTGTTAAACTGGACTATTTGATCAATGGCCAATTATAGTTCTTGATGAGTTGCAAGCTGGGAAGCAATCAAAGTCTAACACGCTTGTTAGATAAGAGATTTCCGACCACGGAAACCGTTGAATTTAGCAGAGTGGACACACGAGTGCTAGTGTATATAAACATTCCAACGCCCTCAAAACAATCCTTGAATGGCAGAACATTTTGTTCCCTCACCATTCCATTGTAAACGTTCACTGAGGTGGTGATTGCAATAACAATCTGAGTGGTTAAGTTATCACTCCGGGTGAGCATGTCGAGGACGGAAGCCGCAGGTACGAAGACATTCATCAGACATTATTCTCACCAGGTATCACTTGTATCGATGCAGAGATGGCTAAGTAATTGAAAACCACAGTTTATGATTCTATCGTTGAATTGATTATATCGTTGGACACGACTGCAGGCGATTGTGATGGTGGAAAGGAATGAGCAAGAAACACGCCATGGGACGCCACTCTTCAGTAGACACTTCATAGCAGTTAGTGTTTTGACAACTGGTTTCACGGAGGCTCGAATTACAGCTGCATGGCTATCCTATCGATCTTATACCATTTGAGAGGTCCGAAATCACGTCGTCGCAGCATTGCTGGCAGTAAAGTTTTGTTGTGACCATTGTTGTGAACACTGTACAATGTGCATGCTATAGCCGTGTCCAACAAATACTGACACTATCTCCACAGAGAATATCTAAACAAAACAAAATCCTACATGTCGACGTGTAAATTAGGATAATTGCGGACAAGTATATCGTTATCGCCTTTGATGCAGTCTTAATAATCTTAAAAGACGTTAACACAGAGACGCAGTTGCCTACGAACAGTCTCACATATTATAGCTGTTGGTTTTTGCATGGGCTATGACGCTGCGCAAGTCTCATGTCAGTTGTGGGATTCTAAATTATATAATTGTAAAATTTCAGCTATAGTAACAGCTGTCGGTGTTTGATTCACCTGGCATACTTCCTTCTGTAAACTTTTTTGGTAAACTTTATTTTCTATATGGGCCAGTCTAGTAACTTCGTACTTTGGCCCGTCATGATTCGCCTTTAGCTCTTAAAACCCATACGCATGACCCTGCCGGGACTCGAACCCGGTACCTTCGATCCGATGGCCTACCGACGCAGATCGCTCTGCCACCCGGCCGGCCACTTCCATCTGTGTGTTGCAAATTTTATTATTATCAGTGTTATTAGTTCATATTGTATGTGTTGTGAACTGTACAGAATATTCGTTTCTTCTTTATGACTACGTATAGAGTGTGATATGGTCTAGTATTCGGTTTTCAAAATAACATACAGTGATGTTCAGAATGAAATACTTTTCATTTATGAAAACAACTACTTCTGTATGAAATGAATATCGCCGTGTAAATAAATAACGAGTCAAGCACCATATAACTAAAACAGTTCTTGTTCAAATATATCTATTAACTGCAAGTAACATGTATTTTTAGCAAAGGCCAGAGTCTGTGTATAGTTGCATGTTAGTTTTGTTTGCAACATAGTCTTAGTGCGTTTCTCAAAGGTTAGCCTTATGGTGCTTACCACGTTACTACTTAAAGCCTGAATTAATGGTTGTAATAATTATTTGATACTTTGTAGTATCCTCTAGTATTTTTTTTGTTTTTTACGAATGCATGATTTAGTAGTATATAGTAGATTGTGTTAAGTGTTATATTATTGGCTTTGCAAATACAGTAATGTTTAATCATTTTCAAGAAGTTTATTGATGTCATTCGATTGAGGAATTATATTCATTGTCCCTTGAGAACTAGTGTAACTTTTAGCCATTCGAAAACTTGTTTATAACCATTACTAAACAAGTAAGGTTTACGAGTTTTAAAAATTGGATTTAAAAGTATAATTTCTTTTTCGTAATACCGCAAGAGGCGGAGAGTAATCTATCTGATATTTAATGCTTTTTTTTTATTTGGATTCAATACTCAATCGCAAATAGGTTTGTACTAACTCGTACATTGTTACATTTCAGTCCAATTATTGTTTTTAATCGTTAGATATTCTTCAAGTATTTAATTTAACACAATCTGTATTTATTAAGTTTCCTTGTTAGGAAGTTATATGCAGATTTGCATCGCGAATTGCTAATTTACGAAACTTATTGCGAATAGCATTTGAGTGTTTGTTTCTGTTAATATCTTGAGAGAAATTCGGTATCAATTTCTATTTTACCATAGCTAATCTACTTTTACGTACTTGTTTGTATTGATTTTAACTTATCTTTAAATATTTCATAGCTTTTTACAGGAAACACAGCGTATTACAACGTAATGAAGAAAACAAAAATAATTTGCACATGGTTATCATTTAAAAAAGACTATTCGTACTAAAAACTAAGAAAAGATTTTGTTTTCAAGAAAATTACATTTGCAAAAATTTTCTATTGACTAAAAAGAAAAACATAGGGCGCAAACTTTTATATATAATATTTTATTGATTCGATCACTTGATAAACACCAGATCTGACGTAATATTATAATATAATGTTCTTTTTATTATTGGTATATAATATTATAATATATCTCTATATATTATTTTCTAGTATAATATAACATTCTCCACTACGTATCTCAATAAACTATATAATATTATTATAACAATCTTTTCTATTATTGATATACATAGTTATATATAATAATACATGAGAAATGAAAAAAAAATGTATATGAGATCGTATCTCATACTTTTCTTTTTAGCCATGTATAAATAGTATTTGTTTAAGTAATTTTTTTGAAAACCAAATTATTTTATTTTTTAGTACGAATTATTTTCCTAAGAGAAGTTTGTTTTAATTTTTTTTTAGATTTTTTGTCATAACTAAATGAAATTATCATCAAGAAAACTACTTTTAAAAGTTCCATTTATGAATGAATAAAAAGAAAAGCATGAGGCTCCGGTTTAGGTATGCAAGCATTAAATTTTGTAAGATAGGTTTGCAATACTGATAACTTCATTCCTTATATTCGGGAAAATACACAGTACGTGTATAGAATAATATTTATGCAAAGTTTCGCGCTGCCTGGTATAATAATGAACACACTCCAGGTGTCAGAATCCGATTTTGATGAAAACTCGTATGTAGGTATAGTGTCTAGGTAAATCTTAGGAGTCAAAATTATAGATGCTGTCGGCAACAAATAACGACAGGGGAACCTGAAAAAAATGGAACGTAGAGAGCAAGAAAATTGAATATAGAGTACGGAAAGCGCCTTTTCTTTAATAAGCTGTTACATATATTTAAGCAATTGACTATTAATGGATAATGAACAGAAAGTGATGCATACTGGATGGTATGACAGCAATGACCGCTATCTAGAAAGTGGCCATCTTGAGTATGCTTGAAAATTTTTCAATAGTAAGTAGGTCATGTGATATATCAATCTGTGCTTAAATGTTCCAAGGAACCCAAATGACGTAGTCAATTTTGTCATAACTTTAATCCTGTACGAAAAAATGATTGATATATCACATGGCCCACTTACTATTTATTTGAAAATGAAACATAGTCAAGATGGCACTCATTGTCGTCTACCATCCAATACGTATCGCCTATTGTCCATTACTAATTAATAGCCATTTGCTTTAAATATATTTAAATGTTTATGAAAGAAAATGCGTTTTCCGTACTCTGTATTCAATTTACTTGATCTCTACGTTCCATCTTTCTCGGGTACCCTTGTCGTTATTTCTTGACGGCAGCACCTATAATTTTGGGTGTGAAGGTATTCCTAGGCACTGCACCAATATACGAATTTTCATCAAAATCGGGCTCTGACACCTGGCGAGCGTTTCTTGTAAGTGATTAATTGCATAATTATGTTTTTATAATATGGGCTGGCAACACTGAACTACTACGTCAGTCAAGACTGTTTCGGTGGATCTGAGGTAGTATAGTCAAGATCTTTGAAACGACATCTCATGCATGTCTCTACACCTTATGATTCATGAAATATATGTTTGGCATGATCTGCCAACACTGGCAATAGGATTTCTGGGAGCGGGAATATCCACAACATTTTATATTGTGTCAAACAATGCTCCTTTTAACTTTAGTGCTGCTCTGATTTGATTAATGGAAGCAAGTTGAAAAAAAATATTTGAAATTTGTTTACTATATTTTTCTGATACACTGATATCTACTTATATATTCTATTTATTTATTCTTTCTATATTTATTATATTATATTTTATTTTTATTCTATATATTTGCAAGTAGTTCCTGCAAGTCGAAATGAATTTCTAGTTTTACCATTTGTTCCATCATATACTACATAACGTCTACAATAACTTCAAATAAGTATTGCACTGTTAAAGAATTCAGAAAATCCTTGAAAATGTCAGGTAAACCAGGAACTGGTACGGTGGAAATTTTAAGTACATTACTCGTGAAATTGAGATGAAAGAAATTTAAATTTATTTATAACGAGGCTCAGGCCAGGATTGGGTTGGGAGAAGAAACTATTGGATGATACTCGGGCACAGCCTAATTAATACGTACGATTCTGGCATTTTCCTGGTGTTACTAAGATAAAACACGGTAAAACATCCGCTAGGATGGGCGGTCGCTGGAATCCTTTCGAGGAGCTCTTGATTACTATGCCAGTAATCTACCCACTAAGCCACTACTGCTCGATGCGAAAATGAGATACTTTGAAATTCTAAGAACGTTTAAAGAAACACTTTTCTGAAATGGATTCGTTCAATCGCAAAAGAGGATAAGCAACATCACAATAAAAAAACAATTACTATTTTCAAGCAGGAATCTGAAACTGTATTCATTCTGACGTACCACTTCTTGTTGTCGGGTGAACTCTAGAGATTGCACAGCCCTTTTTGACAACAAGTAGTGACACGTCAGATTGTACACAGATGTAACGGGGTTGCGAGCAAATGGTAATCAATTCTTTATCACCTGTCTGGTCAATGTACTCTCGCACGAAAGAACAATCAATAAATCATTTCCTTACCGTATTCCGCGAATTATTGGATATGTCGTGATCCCAGGTGGTTTGCACTGTGAGAAATATGTCGAAGATTTCCTGGAAAAGCTAGGACGTCTAACTACCTGCAAGTTTTCAGTAACATAACAAAATAGTAACCAAACATCATGGCTCCTGGGAGTAAAATAAAAAGTAGACTAAAACTTTCAGTTAGAAGTCTAGCGTCGTACGATTGGATCACGTTCCTAAGAACAAAGAAACAGTAGATCAAAACAGTACAAAAATTGGAAATGTGTTGCCCGAACCTAAAGACATGAACAAATTTACTCCGATGAAGTCCAAGGAAACTCTGCAACTTTCTCACCTCGAATCGCCCCCAAACTCGCACCAAGTATGCGGTGTAGCATAGATAGAACACAGACGGATGCTTTTGTATCACAAATTGTCGGAACATACATTATGAGCCACATATGTGTCCCGATATCTGACGTAAAGACACACAAAAACGCCTGAATGTCAGGCAAAGAAGTAGGTAAAGATAACAGCTAGTGTATATGCACTGATATAAGTCTATTTGAGGATAGTGTAAATTCAAAACAGCATGAGTGAAACAGACATGTACATCGCACCAGCTACATACTATAACGTTGTCGTTCTCACACCAAATATTGTCACATCCAGATCGAATGTTGAAATTGATGTCTAACATATTATTGAAAGAAATCGTGTTCTCTTGCGACAAGTAGACAGCTGCTTCCCACGCGTAACGCAACATAGGTTAGTATTTAGTACCTCAGTTGTAGAACGTTTGTGTGGCATTCGGGAGGACCTGGGTTCGATCCAAGCAGCCGACCATCCGGGCTGAGTTTTTTTTTCAGAGTTTTTCCTGTCATACAGACAAATGCGGGGATGACACCTTCAACATACTCCCTGGACGACATCTTCCCGAATCCTTTCCCCTCACCTATCCGGGCTTGATCCTTAGATGCCTAAAGGCCATAAATAAAAATTTAAGAAAGATAGTATTTAGGTGAGCTGTGCTGATTATAAATAAGATTGCGGATTTTTAGAATAAACCTTCTTCATGCAGATTCGGTGCATGCTCTTCGCTTCTAACGTACTCTCCAGCCGTCGGGTAAACAACTTATACTACAGGAAGGAATAGACATGAAGTGGTTGACAGTATCGTGTGTTTTTTGGTGGAATTACTTTCACTTGCTGATGAACCTAATCAGACAACACTTGTGTTGGAAAGCTGCTGTCGGTCTGACCGGACCATGAATTTAGAAGCAGGGATAGTCCGCGTAGCAACACGCGCCTCGTTATACCCAGAAGGTACCTTCTATAAGGTGTCGAATGTGTGAGATTTTCTATGCTGTCCAACCTGTATTGCGAAAGTGACGATTGGATTGCATGCATCCCGGTGCTTTTCATGTCTTTACCCTAGATATCGACACACATATGTGGTTCTGAATGCATGTTCCGACAATTTGCGAAACAAAAGCTTCCGTATGTGTTCTGTTTGTGCTACATCGCATGCTTAGTGAAAATTCGATGTGGGAAAGTTACAGAGCTCCCTTGTTAGGCCACGTTTTAATCACTTCTCTGTTTGTCATTTGGATCGAAATATCCACTCACAATAATCTCTATTTCTTTGAAAATAAGCAATCAATATACACGTAGAGGCAGAAAACACTTGATTAGCGTATGTGTATGTGTGTGGGTGTGGTGGGGGAAAAGAAAGAGTACGTACATATATTGGTACGATAAAAAAATAGCTTTTTTCTCATGTGCGCAAATCTCACTGGAACGAAAACCTTGCAACAACGTAAAGAAAATATTCGTTGCCTTTCCAAGATAATTACTGATAATCGTAAAAACTGACATTCCTAAGTAACAATAGCGGATATATAAAGGAACATTTACCAAATGTTCAACAGCATGTGTTTAACAAACAATTTATTATAAACAAGTCAATTGTGTAAAATAAGACAGTGCTGAAAATATATTGCAAAGTTTAGAATCGTAAAATCAACACTACAACGTGGCAAGGGGTAAATAAGGAAGAAAAAAAAACTGAAGCATGTTAACAGGTTTTAGAACACACTATTCATTGTCATATTGAATGGTATAATAAAGATAAAACCTTAACAACTAAGCAGTGAATCACACGTAAGTTTTATATACACTCACTACTACATTAAAAAACATAACATTGTAAGATTCAAATATCGTGAGAATTGACTGAGGCTTCGAAAGAATTGATGCACCATATTCCATGGAAAGAGACAATATTTTTTAATTCAAAAATACAATATTTCTAAACAGATTTTGTATAAACCCTCAAATACAATTTCACTTCATCAATCGTGGGAACATGCTTTTCAGTACAGCTAATTTCCAATTACTCATTACTACTAAGCTTCATCAGGTGTCTTGATCATGAAATCAAAAACGATTATTAGACTATTAAATAAAACATGAGAATTCATACATTCATCCTTTCTGATTAATATATGTGAATTAATTAAATTATATGATATAGAGAATATCAATCAGGCCATGTTAATCATATTTAACTATGAAAAAAAATATATAGATGTATTAATTTGTGGTAAAATGTAACGATCATGAATTTTGATATAAGATCCAAGTAATCTTATCTTCTTAAGTATCATTACAAATCTTAAACTCAATTTGAAGCAATAAACAATAAGTAAAACAGTGAAAATAGAGATATGAGAATTCATACCTTAATTTACATATAGAAAAATTATATTTCTTAAAACTACAATACATGATCGAATATCAGACAGTGAATCATAATTAGATACCCAACAGGAAAACATAATCTAACAAATAGTAAAGAATGTTAAAAAAGTAGCTAAAGTTACGGATTTTTTTTTTATTATTTTGAAGTCGACAACGAAAAAGTGGAAAAAGTTACGGATTTTTCTGATCATCAAAAGTTATGGAAATTTAAAGTGGTGTACATTCAAGCAGAATCTACAGTTATAATTTCAAACAAATCTATATTTTATGATGCTTCATAATTAAATAAAGGAAACGTTTACGCAATGGAAAAGCATATTTAGCTGCTACCGCGTAAGAAGAATGATATGAATACCAATTGCTCACATAATTCACGAAAGCAAATAAATTAGATCTAGCCGAAACATACAAGAACCATATATTATAGAATCTGTCATTATTAAAAAAAATATAATACATGCCCTCTGTTAACAATGACCAATTCAATTGATACAATGTACGAGAAGGAACTCAGGAAAGTGAATGTTTGGTCATAATTTCTTAGTGAATTTGAATTGAATTTATTTTAAGGTATTTAGGTACCTAAGGTAAAGATCGGGATAGGGTGAAGGCGGGGATTCCAGAAAATATAATGCCAGGGCCTATTTGTAGGCACCATCCCGCCATTTGCCTTGAGTGACTGAGAGAAAAATCGTGGAAAACCACAGTCAGATCATTGGCCGCTGGGATCGATCGCAGGACCTCCCGAAAGCTAAGCCAACGCTCTATCACAGAGCCATAGGCACTCCGTATAATTTCATATTATAAACGTGCTGCACTGGCCAATCAGTATTCAACAAAGAGACGCATGATTCCACATGAACACGCAATGCCACAGATGTAGCCAGATAGATTATGTCAATATATTTATAAATCACGCGATTTTTAGGAAGGAACTCATAATATTTTACCAATAAAACATAACGTTAGAGTTTGGTGACCTAACACTTTAAGTCACCCTTCTATTGTTACATTTCATACTTTCAGAAAAGAAGACAATTATATATGGATTGAGGAAAGCAAATTGTAACAAAGTTTTAATGTACCGTACATATTCCGACACTAAAAACATTTTCCATTTCCCATATTTCAGCATCACTTTAATTAAAGTTAAAATCTAGGAGTGTTGAAACATGTATTTTGGTGCCATTGGCACTATCGTAATTAACAGGAAAAATATTTGGAAATGAAAATGGAAATTCAACAACAACTAAATACAAACGGAAATATCGATTATTTGTAGATTAACAAAATAGCCACAGTTTTTGCTCGATTGTTGATATTCGGGTAAATAGACTTGATATTTAGTTAAAAGTTTACATCTATTATGTCCTGCAATCTTCAAACGCATCTTTATGCTCTGCAACTAAAGTAACCGTACATGAAAAATCTTTCTACAATACACCATCTAAAAAACATACAAGAAAAGTACATTTTATTCAATCATTTGAAAACTAATCAGTTTACAAAATGGCTTGAATTTGTTATCGGAATTCGCTTTATGATCGCCAGTTAGTTACAACAAATTAACTAACACGATTATCTAGAAATAATTATCTATGATTTCGCGTATATTACATTCTTTTTCCGCCTGCACTAATATTTACCTTGTTTCTTAAAAGCTCAAAAGCAAGCACAATAGTACTTATAAATAGGCCTCCAGGAAGTAAAAACATTACGCCAAAGAACTTTGATATATAAAGCACTTCGGCATTTTCATCTTTACCAAAGTTTACAGAATGAATTTTAACTGAATGAATAGAATCATTATGTCATTTTTGGAAAATTCACAACCTTGAATTAAAAATTTGAATATGTCTGAAAAGATTGAACCACTCTTCAAAATATAAAAAGTAGTGATTTCTATTGCTGGTTCATAAACAAAATATAAAAATGAGTTACAACGCTTCGAAGTTTATGCCGTGTAATTCAAAGGAAACGAAAAGGAAAATGGCGAAAGGTGTGCTCCTGCAACACAACAACTCTCGTCCCAACACGAGTCGGGCAACCACGACTGCCATTAATGAGCTGGAGTTCCAGGTGCTGCCTCACTCACATTACTCTCCTGATGTGGCACCTTCTGATTACAACCTCTTCGGGGCATTGAAGAAACCGCTGCCTGGACATCATTTCGCCGACTTCCAGGAACTGCAAGACGCTGTCCGGACGTGGGTGAGATAGACTCCGAAAAAGTGGTTCGCAGAGGGCATAGACAAGTTGCCACATCGGTGGCGCAAGTGTGTAGCTCTTAATAGAGACTTTGTTGAGAAAGTGGATGTATCTGCCGAGGCATAAAGATTCTTATAAGTGTAAAAAATAAATAAAGTGTAAATCAATATCGAAGGACCCTCGTATGAAGGACTGCAACTTACTTTTTTGGATAGAACTTTTTCTTTGATTTTTTCTCTCTGTGTTATGAGATCTGGTATCATGGACTCTGACTTGAGTTGCTGATATTTAAAGTTATTGTACAGATGCGTTTTGCACTCATATTTAATTCTTGGTACAGTATTGTTTCAGCTCTATGAGTGGTTTTCGGGTTCTTCAGTTTATGAAGACATTGAGGGTGTTGTTGAAGAAAAAGCGAAAGGTTTTTGAATCATGTGAATGAAAGTGTATGAACTAGAATTGCAACTAAATTCGGGAGGAAATCAGGAAAAACTTTGGCAAACTTTATTTTTATATGGGCCAATCTAGTAACTTTGGACTTCGGCCCGTCACAATTAGGCTTTAGTTGTTAAAATCCACACCCATGCCCTTTAGGGACTGGAACCGGGGATCTTCGAGCCGATGCATCTTCGAGCCGTTGGCCGCAGCCCGCTCGGCCAACCGGCCGGCGAGAAAATAAGGTAAACAGAATATTTCAGTCGTTCGGAGATAGAAGTTTAAATCAGTAAAAACCTGTTGTAACAAGATAAGAGTATTTTCATTTCAAAGGGTGTCTATAATAATCGTGAAAATGGTGACAATTTAAATTTGTATTTATTTATTGCATTTAGGCATCTATGGCTCAAGACGGAATAAAATAACGGAAAGGATTAGGGAAGTAGTCTGCCAGGGCCTAAGTGGAAGGTATCATCCCGGCATTTATTTTGTGTGACTAAGGAGAAATCCTTGTGGAAAGCAGTCAAGAAGGCCGCCCGATGGTTACGAACCCAAGGAACACCTGAATGCGAAGCCAACGCTCTATGGTAAAAGTGGTAGCATTCCAGAGTTTTACCTCAGAGTGGCTGCAGGTTAGCAAGTTTGCTTTCTGTGCGCGTGATCACGGATTATTTAATAAACAACAACATGATTCGACCTAAACACTCAGTGTCTTATTGAGATGTAACCAGACATATTTTGCCAATATTTTATTGAACATGCATTTTTAAGATTGAAATTTGTGACTCCTTTCTAAAAAATGTATTTATTGTCTTATTTTCCATGGTGGAGATAAGACCACAGAGGCCTTCTCTTCCACTCAATCACGTACATACATATTCTATACAAGAAATCAACTTAATATAATGGATAATAATTAAGAAAAAAGAATAAGCACTAAGTTAGTACACATAACTACATAAAGGAAAAAAACAACGCGAACAAGCAGACACACATATACATGGACACATACACAGTTACTTGCTAACATTTTTATAGAAAACACAAGCTTGTGTACCATTCAGAAGACTAATAATACACATGGACATACATCCATAATAATAGTAATAATAATAAAATACACAAAGATAACTTATTAGAATATTTAATGAGAGCTTCGCATTCACTCTTATTCTTTCTTTCTTTTTAAATTGACTGTGTTTATTTGATTGGAGCAGATCTGTTACCGATTTCTTAAATGTATAAATTGACTGCAGTTGTCGTATTTCGGGTGGGAGCTTGGACGGTGGAAACCATGAACGATTTGAAATAGAAAATAGAAGAGTGATGAGGGATCGAGAGCAATTTGCTTTCCTTTGAACCGGTGTTACGATGATGGTAGGAGCTAGCCGAGTGGCGTTCCAGCAAGTAAGAAGGTTGTTGAAGTAATTTGAAGTGTTAATTTGTGCAAGTTGCGTCTTTCGTTAAGTTTAAGCATTGACAGACAATTGTCTATAAGAAGGAGTAAGGTGGTCTTAGTACTTGAGAAAATAAATCTAGGACAGGCATTTTGTATGCACTGTAGTGACCTGGCTAGTTCATCCTTAAGATTAGTTAGAATCACGCCACAATATTCCAGGTGAGGGAATACTAATAACTTAACTAGAATTGATTAAATGACGTTTAAGTCTAATGAGTGAGTGTAGGACCGAGAATGCTTTCTTGCACATTGAATTGATGTGTGGTTTTCATTCTAGTTGCTCGTCTAGGATTACACCGAGATTCTTGACTGTTTTAGAGTAGGATATAACAGTCTGGTTTAGACATACCGCTGGAAAATGATCCTTTTGCATGTACGGAGCTAGTTGGTTGAATGATACACGTATACATTTCGATTTGCCCTTTAATTACTAATCCGTTTTTAGATGAACACTCGCGGATTTGTTTTTGAAGATCCTCATTTAAGTGTTTTCTACGTGTTGTGGGTGACATGATATTTATATTTTTAAATCGTCAGAATACAAAAGATATTTACAGTGTGAGAGAACAAATGAGAGGACAATTGCATGCATACAAAATAAAATAGTTCCCAGAACACTCCCTTGCGGTACTCCAGGAGTTAGCTAGCGTAGCGAGGAATATTAACCGGCTATGCTGACAAATTGTTTCCTATCGCACAAATTGTTTTTCACCCCTCTAACGGCTCCTTGGGAGAAATTAATAAAAATGAGATAATTTCTGCAGTAAGATTATGTGTTGAATTGACTGAAATGCATTAGAAAAATCTAGAAGGATAAGATAGGTAATCTCTTTCTTATCTACTGCCAGCCGTATATCATTCATTATTGACTCTGATATTTTCAAAACCACGATAGAAGTGGATCCATTAAATTGTGCACTGTTAGGTAAGCCCGAATTTAGTCGCTAACAATGTACTCAAGCGCCTTTGAGAGGGCGGGAAGGATGCTGTACGGATGAAAATAATCCATGTTTAATACGTTTTGTGTTTTGGAGAACGCCAATACTTGAGATATTTGACAATCATATGCGAATGTACCAGGCATAAAACTTACTGTGGGATTGAACATATTACTTATTGGATTAACAATATATGGTAGGGTTTTTTAATAAAAAGAATACAAAATTTGATCGGTACCTACAGCAGATGATTTTATCCTGTTTATCCTTTTCTAATTGTTTCAGGGCCAATACATTCAAAGGAAAAATCATTTAAAGAATTTTGATGATTTGCGTTATTTGTATCTGATAAGTTGTATTTGACTGAATTTGTAAGTTTTATGTTAGCGAAATGATTGTTGAGCTCATCTAGCGTGAACTCATTATTAATTTATTGCTTTATCCTTTTTCCTTTAATACCCAACAAGTTTAATTTATGCCACATTTCTTTCTGATTTGTAGTATTCTCTATTAATAATTTCATTATAGCTTATTGACTAATCAGCTGAAGTCCCTCTTCTATTTCTAGTGTTCATAGCTTTAGAAAAACTGACAACTGCATAGAAAGCCTGGAAAATATATTCCAGTTCCCTTACTCATTCACTCTAGTGTTTTGTGTTAAAATTGTTTTAGATTAAGCCAAGAGTACTCGTACATTTATATTTTCTATCAAATGTTGAATAAAGAATATACTGGTCTCACAAGTAATATATATGTAATATATCTCAAGACTCAACTACAACAGCCTTAAAATTTGAGGAACAAACGGGGCCATATTGTCACCGTGATCAGTAGCAGGTGATAATTGGAAACATAAATAGAAAACACCTAAACTAAAATATAAATATACATGCACATACAACTATAAAGATCACTTCTGTGTAGATTCGAAAATTCACTACCCGCTACTTTCATTAAACTGTTATTTAAATTTCATTTTATTTTTCTCTGTACGATTATTGATTTACTGGTAAATATACCTGCTGCCTAAAGAAAGTTTACAAAATACACATGAAAATAACAATAATGACTATAATTTTATAGTATTTACCTTCAAATATTTCATTATTGTTTACAGTGCACATAATGAAAAGAAGTAATTGCCTAATCAAGATCAATCCAAATTGTTTGAAAATCAGTTTCTTAAAAAACTCTATGTTAGGAAATCGTTTATTTTATTATTTATTATGTTGTCTACTCAACACTTCACCTCCTACAATAAAAAGAAACGTAGATGCGATAATACTTCTATAAAGGTACCTACAAGAAAAGACAAATACCTTTCTTTTCAATCTCAGTTTCTTCGATCACTTGAAAACTGTTCACTTTACAAAATGGCACCAACTTGTTTTCAGTGGTAAATTAAAAGTGAATTAGATATGGTTTCAAGTATTCTGTCGCCTTTCTCTCCCTTTGATAATATTTACCTTGTTCATTATGAGTTGAAAAACAAATGCAATAATACTTATAAACATACCTACAGAAAATAACAATATTGCGCCAAAGAACTTCGACAAACCAAGTACTTTTGCACTCTCACCTTTACCATAATTTACATAATTAATTGTAACCTTATGAATATCATCATCATGTCATTTCTGGAACAGACCTGCAAAATCACAACGTTGAATAAAAACGTTCAACATGTCTGAAAAGATTGAACCACTCTTCAAAATATAAAACTTGTTCAAAATATGAAAATCAATAAATAACTTGTTCAGGGACAATAAGTAAAAGAGGGTTACCTTCTGAATCACAAAAAGACTTATTATACATTAAGTTTTCTGTATAAGAACGGGTCCAAAAGAAACCATAATTCCTAGTTGTAATTATTTTATCATACCCTTCGCTCAACGTATCCACTGTAACCCGATTGTCAACTATTGATTTTGATATTGGATCAGTAAAGCCACGAAAGAAAATTTGCATTCCTTCGAACCCTCCAGCTTGAATTCCAGATTCCACTACGTTCTTCATACTTTTAATAGCTGGGTACTTCTTGGGATGAGACATATATCCAAACAACGCAGTCTGATAACAAATGTTGAGTACTAAAGAGGGAAATACCCAAAGCAGAAACATTATTCTTATTATGGGAACATCTCTCGGTGGCCTCACGGATATTCCTAACAGAATGCCTAAATTTTTCAGGAGAGGCAATTCAAAGGTTGCGTGATTTACCAAGATCTTCATTTGAATAATGTTTGAAGAAACACAAGTTATCAGATAAGCAATTAGTGTTGCCGACCAAGAGATATGGTGAAATGGAAAACATATATTTATCCAGTAAGGATATACGACTGGCGAGGGCACAATCCACCCCATGTAAAGATAATATCTACAGAATACAAAATCGAAATCCAAATACACATCGTCAGCTATAGTCATCGGAATTAAGAACCCCTCAACTGAGCCTACTTTAATCTGTCCGAATACTCCTGTGTATGTTCCATTTGAAGACCTACCCCCAATCTCATAGATACTTTCAACGAATTTTAATTTCAGAGTAACATTAAGTTTATCAACCACAGTTTCAATAAATTTTCCACATAATCCACTTAAACTCATAGATCCGTTTCGATTATGTTCAAGGATCATTTGAGGAGGTAAGTTCATTGTGTGAAAAGAAAAAGGACATTTATTCCAATTTCTAACTTTACTTGGAAACACATTGACAGCAACTTGAGAAACGTCGGTTCTACATTCATCCAAGATAGTCTCAACAACACTGCAGTTTTCTACGAAAGGTATGTATGTACAAACAGGAACTGAATTAAATTTGGTTACGGAATTAGGTTTAATAGAAGACTCACTGATGTTACGTATAACCAGGACGATGTTTACCATATCTTCCTGAAAGGATGTCTCAAACATGCTTCGAATATCTGATAACGCATAGTTTGGGTGAGTGACTACAACTATGAACTTTGCCCGTGGATTCCAATACAGGGATTGCTTTGGATATCTTATTACGCTCTGAAATGAACGGAGTTCTCTCAAAATGATAATGTAATTTATACTTTGCCTGCCATATAGCCCTGACCTGTAAGCAAACTGTGAAGATTTCAGACTATTAATGTTTAAAACAATGAAACCATTTTTATATTTCTCCATTAAGTAATCAGTCAATCCATTGTTGTCTTCCTGTAATATTACCACAGTTCTTGTCTTACCAAAGTGTTTATTCATAATTTCTGAAGTGCAATCAGTCAATTGTTTCCAAATACTTTCTTCTTCAAGTTGAGTGGAAGTGCTTTTCAACTGCTTCGCTGTGGATGGCTGCATGAGGAAGCAGACTAACAAAATTTTAAGTTCCATGACGATGAAAGGGTGAAAACTGAAAAAGATGAAAATTCCGAAAATAAGCTAATATGTACTGATACACTACGTATTATAAAATATTTTTTCTGCACACGCACATAGGCAATAAAATGATACGAGGTATAGCTAAGCAATCCTGCCGTTTGTCTGATGTTCCTATGGGGAAACAAAAAAAATACCTGAACGAGGATAATCGGCCGTTGGTATTGGACCAAGGATCTAAAGCCGAGACCCTACCAATTGATCTTCCCTCTCAGTTGAATGTGTTTTCCTGATATGCTTGAATCGCTACTTATACTCAATAACATGTGAATGAAGTAATTGCGGCGGTATCAAACAGTATCTTAAAGTTTGGGGGTCATCTCGATTCCTGCAGCTTTCATCATCTTTTCAAACCAAAAATCTGTAATTCTTCTCTACACTTTAAGAAATCAACAAAAGAACACTGTTAAAAATTCGGAGAAATTTCTTCATATATTCAGTAATGTTTCAGATTAATGTTGTTAGTATTTACATTTATTTTCAGTCATCCTGAGACAGCCCGAGATATTTCATTTACCTTTAAAGTTTCATGTTCACACGCACATGCGCAGAAAGAGAAAACGGTTTCTTATTGTAACCGTGCATGCAATTCTGATAAAGTTTTTCCTACCGCCATTTTGATCATGCATCTCACAAGAGAACATTCAAAACTGATCAGTCGATATTAGCACGAAATATTTTTTTATTATTTTTATTCGAACGTACATATACTGGAAATAACATTAAAAGACCCACGATCTGTCTTATTTTTATGTAATATTTTTTTGAAATTGTGAAATTGGTGATATTTGCAGTGAGTAAAAAGTCGCAGTACAGTCTTGTAGTTCACAAACCAACAAGGAAACGAAGTATTGTAGTACACAAATGTGTATTGGTGTGATAGTGCTACATTTTGGTGTATACCATAAACGTGGCCACCATCTTGAAATCCGCCATATTGTATGGAGCTAAAACTATTACTTGGCAAGTGGGTCGTGTGACATATCAAACAACACGAGAATGTTCCCAGAAAGACATTACAAGTGTCATATTTGACCTACTTCTTAGAGTGTTGGAGTTATTTTCACTGAAAATTTTCCGCTTGATATATGAATGAATTCCGCATCTCACAAAAAAGACAATGAAATAAAGTATGGCAATGCACAAATGCGCAATGATGAAAAACGGCTACACAATTATATATAATTGAGGGGCGAAATTTGAAATTAGAAATAGTAAAAATTCATGAATTTGAAAACGTTGGTTGAATTCTTTAATATTATAGGACTTAAGTATTCAGCAGTAAACGTTCAGTACAAATAACTAACACCGTAAGAGGTAGGTCAAATCTGACACCTGAAATTATTTTCTGGGAACATTCTCGTATTGTTTGATATCCCACACGACCCACTTGCTATTTCAAAATTTTTACGTCCATCCAATATGGCATAATTCAAGATGGCGGCCACGTTGATGACATACACCAAAATGTAGCACTATAACACCAATCCACATTTGTGTACCACGATACTTCGTTTCCTTGTTGGTTTGTGAACTACAAGACTGTACTGCGACTTTTTACTCACTGCAAATATGACCAATTTCACAATTTCAAAAAATTGTTACATAAAAATAAGACAGATCGTGGGTCTTTTAATGTTATTTCTGGTATATGTACGTTCGAATAACGACAAGGAAAAATATTTCGTGTTAATTTCGACTGATCAGTTGGGAATATTCCCTCGTCAGCACAAATGGGAAGTGTTACCAGTGAATGGGGATTGCGATCCCTAATTGACAAATACAAAAAGTTATTAAAGTCATGGGAGTAACTTTGTTTATGTTCTTTTCTTCACTGGCAGTTTAGTCTAGTCACTAAGACGCTGAACGTCTAACTGAACAAGCGGTAGGCCAACGGCTCAAAGGTCCCGAGTTCGAGTCCCGGTAGGATGTGGATTTTAATAGCTAATGGGTGAATCATGACTGATCGAAATCCAAAGTTACTATACTGGTTCATATAAAAATAAAGTTTACCAAAGTCTAACTGAACAATGCGTGTTCAAATCTGACTTCACACTTCTTCTTATTTTCTTCTTCTTCTTTTGATCTCAGAATTCATAAAATCTAAGTAATTTTGTTTCTTTTAGCTAAGTTGCTGGAAATTATCAGGCAGCTATGCTTGACTGGATTTCGTCATGAACTTTTCGGAAAGTTTTTAACAGTGCATGCACGAAAGAACGAGTTTCAAATTTAGAATAATCGGTACAAAGTATCTCCTCTGTTTCATTTTTTGTCTAAAATTCGCTACCTTTACCTGAAGAGAACGGAGTAATAAAATAAAGAATGTGAACGTATGACGTTATTGTATTTTAAAAGTTGTTTTGATAACTTTCCATACCAAGTTATTCGCAAGAAATAAGGTGAATTTCTTTATTCGTATTGCTATCAAAATTCCGAAAAAATCGGTCAAATAAACGGATAACAGAATAGTCAGTCCTATGACGTGATGTATTTCTAATTTAAGATAACAATAAAATATTGTTATCACTATGAATGCATTCGTATCACGACGAAGAAACACGAAGCTGAATGAAAAATAAATGCAATAATACTTGTGCCACAATTGATGGATTCTAGCCAACATAATGTTGAAATTCAAAAAGAAAAATACAACTGTGACTTTTATGAAATACAATCCAAATTACTTAAATTAAAGTCTAGTATCTCCACTTGGAAATTAAAACAAAAAACAGTAGTTAATACCTAGCTTCGATATGTGGTGAAATATTGTAATTCCCTTTTCTGCAACTTACAATCGTTATGGCAACTACCTGTAGACGCCAACACTGAAAATAGACGCTACGTTCCAAAGAATAATAACTCCTAAGTGATTCATAATAAGAGAGAAATCTATGTTTATTAAGGCAGTAGATCTATATTGATACAACTGAAGAAACATATACAATAACCCATTTTAAGAGTATCATGTCATAATGACTTTGGAGCAACATGACAAATATTGCCGGAGAACACGAATGCATTCTCTCATAATTCTGTATTTAGATTGATATCTAATACAAAAGTGACTGCAATTAATGACAAAAACGGGTAAGGGATATATAAGGCATATGATAGATACTAAGTGTCCTGTGTAAATGTGTGCTTGTAAATAATGAATACCTAATAAACAGCGCCAGTTAGAATAAACACAATGTATGTTAAAGAAACAGAATTCTTACAGTGATATTACTATCGTAAATAACATCTACTTTGACCCACGTTTTCGTGTCCTCATTGAAAGTGTTTCTTTTACCCTTAAAAGTAGAACTAAAACGTTCCTAACCTAATATATTCAGGTTTTCTTCTAATAGTCCATGGATGTAAATAGATAATGGATTGACTACTGGTGAGGCCAGGACATCTCTGATAGCTATCTGGCAGTTGCAATCGATTAAAATAACAAAACATCACATTTCTTATAATTGTTTTCCATGGGCCATTTTAATTGAATTGTTAAGGCCTTTAGGCAACTTTAGCTCAGGCCGGATTTATTATGATGATGAGATGATTGGTGGAATGAAGAAAATGGGACGAAACGGGACAACCCCGAGAAAACCCACGCACACGGTGTTTGCCCACCGGGTTATTCCATGTCAAGTCAACACACCTTGTCTCCGTCACCCTCACAGATTTATAAGATATTTTGACTGGCTGGTTTTCGTTCTATGAAAGTTAAAAAATCACAAAAGTGTCATATTTTCCTATACAAAATTTATTATTACTCTGCAATGATTGGTGCTGAAGAGCTCGGAGAGGGCTCATTATAAAGCTCTTGTAATAATGCAATAAGTTTTCATTTGATATGACACTTGACAGAGTTGCACAAAATTTTGTATCCTGAAAATAATAAAATTTGATTTTCTCGAAATCGGAGATCTCGATTTTTTTCAAAAGTTTTTTATTTGTTGGCCATACCTCCCTACAGTTACCATGAAATCTGTAATTTGGGACGGTAATGGGATTATGAGAAATAACATATTTTCGTTATATGCCTTCGGAGGAAAAGCCACTAACAGTCCATGTTAAGAATTTGAAATATTTATTTCTTTAGCGTTAGGCATCTATGGCTCAGGCTGGGAAATGATGCAGTAAGAAATTGGTCAGAGCTTAAGTTCAAACTATCAACCTGGAATTTGCCTGGTGTGACTGAGGGAAAATCCTAGAGCCACATTAAGATTATTTTTTATTAACTGGTATGTAATATGGATGAACACATGGATCCTATTCGGGCATTTTATATTGGAACCGGGCCCAGATTCGTATCTTGGAAATAGAAACTGAGGACTCGGATCTGGTTTTCGAACCTTGTACCCGTATCCTGGAACCTGTAACCGGTTTCTGGATTCAGATCCGGGTACCTGGCTCCAAGTATCAGATAAGGTTCGATAAAACTTTCGACATCTCCGATTTTGAGAAATTCAAATTTTATAATTTTTGAGATACAAAAGTTTGTGCAATCCTGTTAATTGTCATATCCAATGAAACCTTATTAGAAGAGCTTTAGAATGAGCCCCAACCATGTCAGAGCAATAATAAATTTTGTAAACGAAAATGTGACTTTTTTTCGTGTGTGTGATTTTTCAACTTTCATAGAACGAAAACCAGTGTCAAAAAATCTGGAAAAGAAAAATACTAATTTCAACGGCTACTAGTAATAAGCTAAAAATAATAGAAATCGGAGAAGATGAAGTAGAATTTTTGTTAAAAACTGTTGATTTCTCGTGGATTTACCCGAATCTGAGAGATGTGTCTAATGGAAGTCAAATTCATGTTCTTTTATATTTATTAACGTCACACAGTCAGTGGCGGTCCCAATTCTGTCGTCTGTCTTCCACTATCTACGGATGTGCCCGAATACGCTTTTCGTAAGTGCCGACATGTGCTATTTTCAAAGTAAGCTCAACGAAGCAATTTCTGAGGTGTTGTGTCCTCCGTGGAAGACAATGCTTTCTTGCCCTGTTCCTTTTCTTCGCATCATAAGAATTCTGAATTTCTGGGGTGAAACCAGGTGAAACCTAATTGAATGGCGAATCTTGGACTAGCTTTCTGTCTTTCTTCCTGGCTGTTGGAATTTGTGGCTCTGTGTGGAGACAAATGTAATTCCGACAATCAAGTCATGGTGATATCCCAAGTCGTATATGCAAGGAGCATTGTGCGTTAAAAAGCTTTTTTGTTTCTCTTCAAAAAGTAAATATAAAATGTCAGGTTGCGTTTCTACACCGGAACTCGGTTCGATACCCGACAGCGTAATTTGCAAAGAGCTAGACTTGTAGCATTAACAATTTTGGCTACGTCCACAGAACACATATATGAAATACTTCTGTTGACCTCTAGTCAGCGCTAAGTTGAAGCCGAGTCTGATTTTGGCCAATGAGAGTACGCAAAATAAGAGTTGGCCTCAACTTAGCGCTGACTAGAAGTTTAGCGGTCGATTGTAGAACTGACCCTAAGTGAAAGCAGACCAGTGAAGTGGTCCTGTTGCGCATGAACAGTGTGGCAAACTAGTTAGAAACCGAATTCCGACTGAAGCAGGCAGCACGCAGATCTCGGTAAAGTAATAGCACAAGGAGGTTCAAGGGACATTCGGATGTCTAAGGGGCATTCCATTAATCCCATAATTTTTACTGTGACGCCCACATGACGTCTAAATGGTTTCGAAACTGAGATTCCAATGGGAAGTCCGCAGGACTTGATTTGGGTACATATGGGATTTTAAAGGGGACGTTGTTGCACACTCTATATCCCACGGACATCCATTGGATATCCCATCTTTGCCCGGGGGATGTCTGAAGGACATTAGTGGGGATGCCTACGGGACAATCCCCATGAGCGAAAATTCGGTGAACGAAAATTGAATCGCTAGTTGGAAGAAGGAAATAAATTCAAAAATCTGGTTTGAAAGAAATGAACATAAACTTTATAACGTTTTTCTTATTTATTGAAAGGATACCACTTTTTACTGAATATATAGAACTTTCTTCTGATACTTGTGTATTACTCATCAGTAAATGTTCTCTCCCAACAATCGGGGATCCGGGAACTGTACATATATTTAGATAGAGGAGGGTCACGAATGACTACGGGCAAAATCTGTCGTTCCGAAAGCAAAGTGTAAATCCAATATGGCCGCCCAAGGATCATTCCAATCAACGTTTGCAAGCAACGTCGCACCCATTTTTCGTTGACAGATTGACTCAATATTTTGCAGACTGAAGTATTTATAAATACAACACTTTTGTTGTATCGAAATGGCTTGGAAGTCACCATATTGAATCCAATATGGCCACCCAAAATGTCATTTTCTAAACGACTCGTGCTACAAAAAACTAATTTTGGTATGAAAGTACAGTGTCACAAGACGTTTACGAAAAGTATTAAACTGTTCAAAATGTCACAATTTTGAATCCAATATGGCGGAATTCGTTTTTCTATCCAATAAAATTCGTTTTTCTATCACTAGTCGTTTAGAAAATGACATTTTGGGTGGCCATATTGGATTCAATATGCCTACTTCCAAGTCATTTCGATCCAACAAATGTGTTGTATTTGGAAATACATCAGTCTGCAAAATATTAATTCAATCTGTCAACGGGAAGTGGGTGCGACGTTGTTTGCAAACGTTGATTGGATTGACCTTTGGGCGGCCATATTGGATTTACCCTTTGCTGTCGGAACGGCAGATTTTGCCCGTATTCCTTCGTGACCCTCTATCTAAATATACGCGCAGTTCCCGAATCCCTTATTGGGAGAGAACCTTTACTTATCAATATCCAAGAATTGTATTTTCTCTTGTAAAATTAAAAAACAAAATGATAAATTTCATTTTCTTCTTCCAGCTGAATGAAAAATGTCCGTAAAGTTGTAAGTGGTGAGATATAAGTATGGAAAACCTTGACCAGTAAAATGAAGAAAAAGGCAATAAAAACCTTCAAAATTCGGGTTACTTATAAGAAATTTATTCATAATGAACACTCAAGTTACAAGTAAGTAATACATCCCGATTTGTTCATTTCTCCCAACTGACAGAAATTTGGTTTTAGGAATGGGCAGAACTGATATTTTTCCGTAACAGTAACTGCAGTGGTTGTTATATGCAAATAGTCTTTAACAACAGCAGTTTAAAATTGCAGTTTAGAAAAGAAAACATATCTAAATGCGAGCTATTTATTCCCAACTGTGAAAACATAGTGTAAAAGCATCATTTTAGACTAAATTAAAAGCATAATTTTAGACTAACTTACCTACCTGCAGCCTGCTATGTATGCAGTCGATGTGATGGGTTAAGGTTATAACTTGGTAGATTAGTTCATATTATACCTGTTGGTAAATTATTGTATGAAATTATCCGAACTTAAATTATAGACTAAATTTCTATGCTTGAACTAACTGGTGGAGAGGGAACATTACATCAAAATACAATTAAATCAAGGACGAAATAAGCAGGGAATACGGTTGGGGGAGGGGGTAATTTAGTTTCACGCTGAATTAGTGTAATATTTTAGACCTGATTATATATACAGGGTGGGGAACAAATACGGGCTTTTTTGAATGCAGCAAAATGGATGCTGCGTTTTATTCTATTTTTTTTTTTAAATTATGAATAACGTTACATCCAGTGTACCCTTATATATTACCATTTGTGAAATGACGTTCTGCAAGTAACCAACATTTTTGACATTAACAATCGGACAGTCTGCAAGGAAAATGGTCCATGGTATGTTACAGTCTATAATTTTCTCTGCACCTAAGAAATCACAGTGATGGACAGGTACTTATCTACAAGTTGGTTTCAGGGGAGTGTAGTGGTAATGGCAAATATAAATATTTTTGGTGTGCATTCTGTGCATTTGGAAACCCTGTCTACAATCGCGAACATAGCGAAAGGCAGTCATAATAGAGAAACACAATTGAATACTACTACAGGTCGTGAGAGGTGTAATACAGGTAGGGATGGTATAGAGATCGAGACGAGACTGACATCAGCCTAGTTCGCGTCTCGAATTTTTAAAGACAGTTTTGATCTCCTCTCGACCTGAAAATTCGAATCTTGATCTTGGTCTTGGTCTTGTCTCGACCCGAAAATTCTGGTCTTGGTTTTGGTCTCGGTCTCGTCTGTATTGTTCCAGAAATGATGTTTAAAGGAATATATATTTAATAACATATTTCAGTGATCATTTGCAATTTGAAAGCTGCAAAAGTAAGATGTTAAACAAATCTATGTTGTAGACCTTGCATAATATGTATGTTATAGAGTTCTTGATTTCATAATAAATCATATGAATTTATAGATTAAACTCTGACGAATTATTTACCTGCTTTTACGCTGCTATTGAACATTGATTTTAAGTCTGCTGGAGTGTGACACTCCTGGCCAGCAGTTAGTGTATAGTGTCATGTGTCATCCCGCTCTCGGCAGGAATAGACCAGAGTTATCATAAGGAGCATCTTGATTTTAAATTACTTACGGGGATAGAGTCTATTTGCAGATTAATATATGAGAGGAGGAGTGTTTAAGAGAGAGAGATTATTAGTAATTGAGAGGGCTTTCATTATCATCAAGTATAATAATACTATTGCAAGTTATTTACAAGAAGGAAAGTTATTAGAAAATCATAGTTATTACAAACACAATGATAACGACAGACAAAAAGACAGAAATGCTTTTTACAAAAATCTAGAGGAATAGGCACATGATATAGACTGAGAAGGGGCGGAGATACTAGAACAAGAGGGAAGGACATGTTGCTTAGGACGTTGAAAGAAGCTAAGAGAACTAGGGAAATAGGAGATAAAGCGATGAAATAGAATGATGGGTTGAATGCAAATGAGGAATGAGAAGACATGCTGGAATAAAACCAACGGAGAAAGTATTCCAGAAAATAAGGACTTTTCTGTAGCCTCCCCCTCGACCTTTCAATGTTTTTTATTATTTATTTCGTCATTTTTCCCAAGTGTTATTTAATTATAGTAATCCTGAGAAGGCTTTTACGTAAAATTGTGAGAGTAGTCTCCACTGCTACCACTAGGGAGATAAGTTATCGAAGAAAGCAGAGTTGGAGCAGTCAGAGCAACTTATCTTCGGTATTGAGTTCTTAGCTGTATGGTTCATTGAATCCTCAAAACAAATACACGAAGCTGAAGTTAAATTGAGCACAACGACAAGGTGTACAGTAGTTTATTAATATTCATTTTAGTATATTATATATACACAACGTTCTATCTACACACACACACACACACACACACACACACACACACACACACGTATACATATATGATATATAGTAGTAAAAAGTGAGTGTAGTGAGTTCTTTTAGTATTTTAAGTAGAACGTAAGAGAATGAGAAATAGCACCTGCAACTATTGAAGTAAAAAATTTCAAAGATGCTGTGCTTCATGAATATACAGTACGGATCCCAGTAAGACTGGCGGTGATGATAATGACGCTGCTCTACCTAATAGCGATCTGCTATTACAAGCTCATTGTTTTAACACTTTTTGTACACTACACATTTTAGTGATGTTATTGGAGTTAATGGTCTCCCATCAGGCACCTCCCCAGTTGACGGATAGCTGAATGCTGATCAGATATGGTGGGTACCGGAAATATTCCGGGGTGGACCAAAACTAGTACTGCTGCCTTGCAGTTAGTAGATAACTACAAAGGCTAGGGGAAGATAACCCCGAACAAAAATATCATGGTGAGGTGAAGCAGTTTCACCATAACCACTCTGGGGCTGAAGACGAATGACATCGGCAAGGCTCAGAGATGGACAGAGGACGACATCTTGAATGTCTATCTTTACTGCGATGTCGTAGAGCTGACAACTCTACACCGCTAAAACATGCCAAGAAATAGTAACAGATGATTCATGGATTCTCCTGGGGTAAACTATTCCGGAGGTAAACTAGTCTCTCGTTCGGATCTCCGTGCGGGGATTGCTTCAGGAGGCTCCAAGAACAGGATTAAAATAGACCTTGTAATAGAAACGAGGAACATACGAACGTTATACCGAATGGGAGCCTTTCAGGTGGCGGTACGCGAGACCGAGAAGTACGAGCTATACATATTAGTGATACAAGAAGTTCGGTGGGAGGGTCAAGATAGCATCCCACAGGGCAAGTACACTTTCTACTACGGGGAACACATTTTCACAATTTCGGAACAGGATTCTTCACTAAGAAAAGTATCCTTCAGGCGGTTCAGAATATAGAGTTCGTAAACGAAAGACTATCGTACGTTACGATACGTACTCGATGAGGCAACACGGGTTTATTAAACGTCTATGCTTCCACCGAGGTGGCTACTGATAACGACAAAAATATTCTACGATGAGCTAGAAAGACTGTTTGACCGAATGCCGAAGTATAATTCGAGAATTGTGTTGGGTGATTTCAATGCAAAGGTAGGGAGGGAAGAAAAATATACACCTACTATAGCCAAATACAGCCTTCACGAAAAGACCAACAACAATGGAGAAAGACTGATAACTTTCGCGATTTAAAAAACCTACTGGTAAAGAGCACGTACCTTGAACACAAAGACATACACAAATACGCATGGGTATCTCCGGACAGCAAAACTCTCAACCAGATCGATCACGTATTAGTAGACAGACGAAGAAACACCTACATAATGGTGTAAGGTCATACAGAGGAGCGAAAGGTGACACCGACCATCAATTAGTGATCACAAAAGTAAGGGAGAAGTTATGCAACGCGAACAGAGAAAGCAAGGGGTCAAAATAACTGAAATTCGAAGTTTAACGATTAAATAATCCGGGCATAAAAGCAGATTACCAACTCGAACTCTCAAATAGGTTCGAAATACTAGCCGACTCGAGTAATAATAATGATGATATTAATAATGAAATAGATGTAAGTAAGATGTGGGAGGCAATTCGTGAAGCAATTAAGAGCGCAGCGATGGAACGCGTAGGTGAGAATAAACAACAAATAAACAAATCTTGGTTTGATGAAGAATGCCTTAAGCTTCATGAAATACGAAAACAATCAATTCAACGATGGCTAAGTAATAAAAGCGAAGCAATACCAACCACTATAGTAACGCGAAACGAAACGCCACACGCGGGTTCAGAGGCAAGAAGCGAGAATATCTGACGCAGAAGAGTCAGGAGATTGAGGAAAACGAGAAGACAAATAACTTACGAGGTCTATACAAAGGGGTAAACTCGTTAAGGAAAGGTTACCAGTCGAGATTAGGAATGGTTAGAAATGAACGTGGAGATATTCAGGCGGATCCGACTAAAATTGTCGATCTTTGGAAAAGTTATTTCGACAAACTTGTTAATGTACACAACGGGGAACAAACAAAGGAATTTCAAATCCATATCTCAGAACCGTAGATTCCCGAACCTAGCGAGATCGGAATGAAAATGTCGGTAAAGAAATTGAAAAATTTCAAATCACCAGGAATAGACAATATTCCAGCCGAATTAATTAAAGCAGGAGGAACGGCACTAATCAAGGAACTACATAAATTGATAAGTGCTATATGGAGAAAGGAGAAGCTCCAAAAGGAATGGAAAACCTCAGTAATAGTTCCGATTTACAAAAAAGGCGATAAATCGGACTGAAATAATTACCACGGAATCACGTTACTTCCAACCTGTTACAAGGTATTAAGTAATATTCTGTTAACAGATCTAAGTGTATAAGTAGATGAAATATTTGGAGATCACCAATTTTAGAATAAATAGATCGACTTTGAACCAGATTTTGAGACAAATTTTGGAGATGAAATGGGAATACAATGGAACAGTTCACCAGCTATTGATTGATTTTAAGAAAGATTATGTTTCTATCAAAATGGAAAAGTTATTCACTATCCTGATACTATTTGGAATTCCGAAAAAAAACGTTCAACTAGTGAAGATGTGTCTCAGCGACCCCATAAGCAGTGTACGGATATGTAATTATATGTCAGATAGTTTCAAGATTCGCAGCGGTTTTAAAAAAGGCGATGCCTTATCACCACTAATGTTTAAGTTTGTGTTAGAATATGCAATTTTAAAAATTAACGGGGAACAAAAAGGGACTATCATTGAATGGTTTGAATGAACTGTTCGTATACGCGGATGATGTAGATTTAATATAGATGCACTAAAAAGCAACACCGATGTCTTAGTAGAAGCGTGCGATGAGATAGGTCTACAGGTGAACAAAGATCAAACAAAATACATGATAACAAGCCGAAACACAGGGAATGAAGGAAATAAAAACATGAAAATTAGGGATGAGGTCATAGAGAAAATAAACAAATTTAAGTACTTGGGAGCATACGTAACAAGCAAAAATGGGGTTACGGAAGAAATAAAAAGTCGCTTAGTATCGGGCAACTCGTGTTTCTATTCAGTCCAAAGACTTCTAACATCGCGATCAATATGAAGGAAACTGAAATTGAAAATATACAGAACGGTTATTCTCCCGGTAATACTTTACTGTTGCGAAAGTTGGAGTGCGATTTATGGAGATGAACATAAATTATGTGTGTTAGAAAATTAGGTTTTGGGAAAGATATACGGGACGAGATGATTGGAGAGTTGAGGAGACTGCACAATGAAGAACTCTACGATTCAGAAGATGTAAAAATAATGAAATCGCGACGACTAAGATGGGCAGGCCATGTAGCTCGGATAGGGGAAAACAAAGATTATATTCTATCCTGGTTGGAAGACCGGATGGAAGGAGACAATCGGGAAGACCGAGACGTCGTTGGGAGGACAATATTAGAAGTGATCTTCGAGAAGTAGGTGTTCGTGATGAAAACTGGCTTGATATTGCCCAGAGTAGAACCCAATGGAGAACGTTTGTTACTGCGGCGATGAACTTACGAGTTCCATAAGCCATAGAGTTAGTTAGTTATTATTTAATTATTTGTTATTTAATTATTTATTTATTACGTATTTATAGCTCTAAAATATTTTTTGATTCTTCCATTGTTTCCTTGTTATGTAGTTTTCATTTACAGGTTTGTTATAGCTTGCGTTCTGTTCGAGTTCGGTGTGTGGCTCGTGAGAGAAGGACTGTGATTGTTTAAAATTTGTTTAGTTTTGGGAAGTAAATGAATTCTGGGGTAATTTTCTTACTCCCTTCCGTAACAAGGTACCTACTTGTTCTTTACAACTGGTTACCATCATCCACAAAAACACTTTAAGTGCAATTTCAACGTTGGCAAACATACGGTTTATCGAGGTTTCATTTGGATCAAGCGTGAAATTTCCGATGTAGAGATTCTTAAAAGGCGTTCCAAATTAAAGTAAAACATAACGTAAGTGAATGCTTTCAAGTTTAGTTCTTTTCGTGTAATGGTTGTGTAAACCCTAAATCAGCACACAGAAAACAAGGATCACACTGTACATACAATCTTTATTAATATTTAAATGTATAATGTTATAATAATGAAAAAAATATGACATAACATATCCTAAATAATATTAATATTTGACTTTTATTTTAAAGCATTACACTAGAGTAATCTCATAATAATTATATGAATATTCATTTAAATATAAAGACATTTAGTCTTGAGAACGATATAAACTTTGTCAAACCTCAAGTTTTAATTTCATCGGATGAAAACTGAAACAGATTAATGTCACCTTCATCAACACAGTTGCAGAAATGAATCCACCGATCTTGTAATAACAGTCTAAATATACTACTCGCATGTCGTTTACTGCTCTTGCCTGTTTCCTCTACGAGCTCTCACAAATGTCATCTTTACATCAACACTGAACGCGATCTAAGAAGAAGATGGGTAAAGAATAATTCACGAGCTACTCACCAGTAACTTGCTAACATCAAATATCTTTCGAAAAATGCATTTCTGCGTGTATAAGGATCTGTAGTCAACACAAGGTGAGCTGAGAGTGGTTTGTTTTTAACTTTGAACTTAAAATATAGTTCACATATTTCACTAACAAGCCTTAACATAGTTATTACAGGAATAAAATAACTCGATTAGCCACACGTCTTTATATTTCATATACTACATAAATGTCTATGTTGCCTAAATCTCGATTTTACAAGACATTCTGGAAGTGTTCGTAAAACCTTAGTCTCTAGCCTGCGTTCGTACAACGTAATATAAGCACCAAACCACGCACAAAACATAATAAAATCACTAAGTACTCGGGAACTACTTATTGCCTCTACGTAAATTTTATTCATGACAATTACAATCTTTGCTGTGACATCACCTCATTTGTTTTCAAAAGCTAAATTTGACAACAACAGACTTATATATCAATGTTGTTAGGTAATTGTATGTACTGGAAACTCACGTTCTCTTTAATCTAACATCAGGCTTTTAGAAAGTGCCTTTGCACTAGCTCAACTAACTGAATAACTTTGAATTGATTCACTTCCTGACATCCTTTCTCCAAGAATAGAGAACGTCCTTAATTCAAATTTCTGAAAAAAGATAACTTAGATGAATCCGCTTTGAACCTGGAAGGATTAATTTCGTTCTTCCAAGTTCTATTTCTTGATAATTTTGAAGAATTTTCTCACAAAATAAATTTAACAATTGTTTGTGTTTTCCTCCTAATGTATCTCACACTTGTAGATAAAAGCATGGATCACTACGTTATCTTTCAGAGAAACCAAATAATCATGTTTGATATGTTATTAAACACACACTGGCAAACAAACAACTTTATTAAATTCGAATAGAGTGTACGATTTTTTTAAAATTTTATTTATGGTCTTCAGGTATCTAAGGCTCAAGCAGGGATTGGGGAGGGGGAAGAATTTGGGAAGATATCAGCCAGGGCCTCTGTTGAAGGTGCCATTCCTTGATTTGCCTGGTATGACTGACCTGGAAAAACCTCATTCAAAATGTTCGGCCTCTGGGATCGAACCCACGACGACCTGCCGACGCTAATCAAAACCACCATTTAAAGAAGCGTTTTATTCCACTTAATGTTTCGCTTGTAACCATCATATTACTGTGTCCCTGACTGATATTTCTTCAATAAGATCAAAAAATAGTTCTTATAAAATAACAAATAGTTCCAATAATATACACATAAGATGAAATCGATAATATTGACTTTACAAAACCATTATTTACCTTAATCTTTCACACTTCTTACAGTTCTTAGTTTCTTAAACTTCTTTCTTATAATTTCACAACCAAACGCTAAAACACTTCCAAATAAACCTCCAACAAGCAGAAAGAAAACACCAACGAATTCTGATATGCCAAGCACTTTAGGCTTATTATCGTCTTTTAGTTTTTCAGAGTTAATTGCAACAGAATACATTACATCACTATGCCATTTCTCGAGGAGACCTGAAATATCACAACGCTGGACCAAATAATTCAATACATCTTGAAATGGTGAACCCCTGCTAAGAATATAAAATGAGGGTAATGCGGTAATTTTTTTCTGGTACAATATACAAAATTGGGTTCCCTTGGGAATCACAAAATGATTTATTATACATGATATACTCCGTGTATAACTGAGTCCATAAGAATCCATAATTTCTTGTTTCAATTATTTTATCATAACCTTCCTCCAATGAATTTACTGGGATCCAACGGTCAATTACTGATTTCGATACAGGATTTGAAGTATCGTCAAAGAAACGTTTCAGTCGTTCGAATCCACCAAACTGCATTCCAGATAATACCAAATCCTCCGTACTCTTGATAGGCGGATACTTCTTTGGATTAGCGATAAATCCAAATAATGCAGCTTGGTAACAGCTATTGAGCACGAAGATAGGAAAAACCCAAAACAGAAATAATATTCTTAATGTTGGGATATTTCTAGGCGGCCTAACAGATATTCCTAACAGATTAGAAAGATTCTGTAGAAAAGTAAATCCTAATGCTGTGACCCTTTGTCATATTACCCTTTCGATTATATTTGATGAAACAGAAAATATCAGGAATGCAAACAGTGTTGCAATCCATGATATAGAATGTAGCTGAAAATATATGTTCATCCACTGAGGATATATTGTAGGCACCGGAACGATCCATACTCCGTAAAGATGTCTTCTGGAGTATACGTAGTCGTAATCTAAGTATCTATCACTGTTAGTAAATCCAGAAGATAAGACACCTTTATATATGCCAGAGCTAATTCTTGCAAATAGCTCGGTATACGTTCCATTTTTAAGCTTTGCACCATAGTACTGCAGTTGTGTAATATGGTGTAGGTTAAGGGAAACATTAAGTTTTCCTTGTAGAGTTTCAACAAGTTTACCACTTCGACCTTTAAATCTGAGAACCCCATTTGACCCAATCAGTGAATGTAATGTAAGAAATGATAAAGAACAATTATTCATGTTCTTTACTTTATTCGGGAACAAGTCCTTGTCAAGAAGAAAAGTATTTCCTTTGTACTCATCTAAATGGGTCACCATCAAATGGCAGTTTTCTGCGAAAGGAAAATATGTATAGATACGAACAGAATTAGACCTTCTTATATTATTATGTTCCAGGGTATAATTGTTGGTGTAAGATACAAGGAGGATTATATTCAACAAGTCATCTTCAAATGAAATACTGAACATGCTTTGAATATCTAGTAAAGTATATTTGATGTTTGTCAGCAGAATCAAATAGTTTGTTCCAGAATTCCAGAACAACATTCGCTTTATATTTCTAACTATATCTTGGAATGATCTGAGCGTTTTCAGAATTACAAGATAATTCAAATTTTGTCTTCCATATTTCCATTTGGATGAATCTGTAGTGAATTTAGTTTCTGAAGTGGCCGTCTTCAAATTAAAAAGAGGGTTGTTATAATTTTGCGTTATATCGTTCGTGAGATGTGTTTCTTCTTCTTGTACGATTACTAGCGTACTTGGCGTATTAAAATACGTCTTCGCAATTGTTGTAGAACAATCAATCAAATCTGTCTCAAGATGTTCCTGCTGGTAATAAACATATGTGATGTTCGCTTGTTTCGTCATTAACAGCTGCGTAAGGAAAAACACTAACAACATTGTAAGTTCAATGATGGTGAGAAAATACACTCTGAAAGAAACAAAGAAAAAAATAGTCAACAAGAAATTGCATACCTTCAATCTGAGTTTGAATACTGATGAAGCATATAAAAAGTATTTAGCTTTCAAGTCGTGTGGAACAAAAATGTGGTTTATATTTATCTCGTTGATTTCTTATTTCAGCACATACGATTTTTACGCGTAATGTAGGCTTCACTTGCACCCCATTTAAATGCTGTTTCCTATTTTAAGATACAGTTTTATCAATTTTCTATACGTATGAACGATTGCATGTGGGTTGAACAAAATTGCATTTTTCTTACATTTCACTTTCATTTTATAATATTCGTATTTTCAAAATTGACAGACAATGAT